>JAYKXP010000303.1:0-31952 GCA_037176845.1 Paramarasmius palmivorus | reverse complement strand
TATAGAGCTTCTATGCGAAGGATGATCGGGGGTATACCCAGAGGATGAGGTTTATGCGCAACCTCTGAAAGTTCGCCGCGATCTTATGACGAAAAAATGTTTCGACTTCCGTCTCCTGAAATTTTGAGGAATGCAGTATGACTCTGAGCAAAGATATCGAGTTCAGGGAACGTACGATGGAAATTCATTGGGAACCAAGATGGTACGTGTAGCTGACTTTCCAAGAACTTGGTTTGTTCCGCCGACACAGAGTGATATCAGCGCCTCGAGGTTCTGCTCTTCAACTGCTCGATCTTTCTACCACGATGAATTCAGGGAAGACGTAGTTGTTTTTTGCATGACATATGCTGATAGCAACTGTTGATGGACATTCGTCACCACGTAGATGATCAATTATCTGTGATTGACGCACCAGAAAGTGATACTCTACGCGCCCAATTCATTAGCTAAACCTTCTTTGCGCTCTACTCATCTTGATCTCTCTGTTCCTATTCAATCCGTACCCGATGCGGCCGAGCCCTTCTCGCTGTTTCGGTCTTCTTTGTTCTTCGGCATCGGTGCGAAGTTTGCCGCCACCATACGACGCTGGAAAAGGTGCTAACGCCAAGCCGAAGGAGCGAGAACACTTGGGTGAGATGTCTCGTTCAAAGGAGCGTTCAATGACGTTCCATCTCCCTTGGTAGAATGGAAACGAATGGGGTTTTGCCTTAGGTTCGCACGTACGTTGTTGGCTTGGGCTTACGTCAGGCAGGGGTGTCTGAGTTACCCTGATAAAGTGGTGTTAGGTTCGAGTTCCAAGAGGCGAAAGTTAAGGCATACGAGGTAAAGGACTTTGCGGACTCAAGACCAAGGTGTGTGCGCGTCCATGATCTCTTCGATGGAGGTATAATAGTCCCTGTAAGAATTGCACGTAGAGGATGTCTAATGTTTTTTTATAGGAAGTGCGCAGTTCTTCAAGCTCGCTTCTACGGCTGCGGTGCAGACTCTTGACGTTGTTGCCTGTGTAGTTGACCTTTTGGATGATGGTAGGTCAGCTCTTCTTGTAGAGCAAGCTTATACTGAAACAGTCATCGATCATAGGAACCACAGCGGCGAGTGGGGACGCAACTACCTTGGTAGCGATGATCAGCTGATCCCTAATACCTCTTCTTCTCTGCTTTCCCGATGAACCCTCGGATGACTCTTCTTGACTTTTATCACAGACTCTATGTTCATATCTTCAGGACATAGAGAGAGGAATAGGAAACCTTCTAGCATTGGCAGTGTCGATGAAATTAACACCATATCAAAATTACGCATCCAGTAGCTCGAAACTGGACTCTTTGTTCATGGTGCCTTAAATCACCCCATTGGTCGCCAATACTCGACACCAAGAGCAAATGCGTGACGTGCACGGCCAGCGTGAGGCGAAATGTGAACGCCGATAGATACCGAGCTTGGTAGGTGTCGCAGGTGCAGGTGCGAATGAAGGACTTCTTGGTGGAGGAGTTGTTTTAGTGTTGGTTAGTGGCCATGGTCAGGATCTTAAAAACCTTTTATCTCCAGTCCTGCGGGTTAAGCAATCGGTCGTGTTTTCGTGTTCGTTTTGCGTTGGCAATCAACGACTGAAGGCAGAAGCCCTTTGGTGTTGTGTTCTTTTTAGGCGATTTATGCGTCGGGTTTGCACGTTTAAGGGAATGTAAATGACAGAGCATGATATATTTAGACAGGTGAATGCAATCCTTGAGGCCTTGAGCTGCCAACGTGGTAGTTTCGAGTGGTCATATCGAATAAGAACGTTGACGCGGGCTTCTTGTGTGAGTTGAGTCAAGCGATAGTATGGCGTTTGAGGATATATTTAACTTCCCTTGGGGAAGGCCTTCGGGTAACGAGTGGGATAGTCCCGGGAAAGGGAGGCAAGAACGCACGTGATGAATGCAGATCGGACGAATAGGGCGGGAGACTGACGTCATGAATTGAGCGTATTGCATTTCGCTTGCTCGCTAACCTCTGCCTTGAACACACAACCAAGAACGAGCAATGGAGAGCCTCCCCATAGAAATGTCGCACCTTCGGTTCAGAGAGTATCTTTCTTGATTCGGTGAGCTTATTTCAAGGTCTTTGCTCGTCCAAATATCTGAAGCATTTCAAAGACTTCAAGTTTTTGACGCCGCTCTCACTGTTTGATTAACATTGCTTCAATTTCCTTTGTGCTACTCGGTGGTCACTCCTTCAATGGTTGCGTCCTGAAACACATTCATGGGCTCAGTTGATATATTGATGTACGCTAAACAGGAGTCATCTCGAAACGATTCCAACATCGATTTTCTCCCTAAAACCGGCATCGTATCCATTTCGTCGTGCGCTGTTCATAGGCCAGTGTTAGGATACTTGTAGTCCTGTAGGATATAGTCAGAATGAGGATACAAAAGTGTGTTTGTTGTGCTCCTCTCCCACTGTCACGTTTAGCTTTTATGCATTGATTTCTTAGAGAAAACTCTTACCAAGGCGTCGGCTCCCTTCTCTGTTTTCGCGGAACTGGGTGTGGCGTTGTGGGCAATATCCTGGGTACGTGAATACCCAAGCTCAAACATCCGTCCGCTGACGGCTCTTTAGGTCTTTGTAAGGGTTCATCGCCTTAAACCGTCTTGCGGGCATCCTTATTGCTCTCTGATATTACTCCCACCTCGTTGCTGCCTCATATATCTCGCCCGACCCGATCACACGACTCTCTTGATACGATGTCTCCATGCTTCCTATGCGTTCTTCCTCGTGCTTTCATAATCGGATTGATTGTCCCCACTTCCTTTGTAAGTTATCTCTATCTGCTCGAGTTGTCGTATTCGATGCTAAAAGCCTTCGTTCGCGATTCTTAGTATTGCATTGGGCTTAAGTTTACGACGCTTCTACCCGGGACCACCTGTCAACTACTCCGAAAAACCCCTGGCATGGTTTCGGAGTGGTATTCAGGTCCAACCTCTCGGCCTTCTTGTCGCATATTCAGGAGGGACAATCGTGTGTGGTGTTTTGCTGCAACGTGGATTTGCAATTTGTAATATTTTAGGCGGGAGACCTAAATGGTCCGTTTTCGTGCGTAATTGCATTAGGTCTTCCTGAAGAGACTCTAATTTTCTTTCCCTTATAGATCAACAGTTCTCTTGTTCACGGTGCTACATTCTGTAGCCCCTGCTTGGAACGTACATTCATGCCATGGTTCTTCAAGGAAGGATGAAGGAGTGGTGTTACCTCTCCAGGAGACGATCATCCTGGGTTGTACAGGGGTTCAAGTCGACGAGGAGAGCAGGACCAGCTCAGAATGGGAAGGCAAGGCGGACCAAGAGAAGTGGATGCTGAGGCTGTTTGGGATGAGTCCGAGGTGAGGAAGATTGAATTCAATGGACTAATCACCTTCATATATCGTTCAGTGTACGTACACTAGGATCTTCGTGATATCTGTATTGTAAACCGCAAGTTTGCGGGTCATTTCCTCATAGCAAGGGCACCCATGCAGTCATCCAAAGTATCGATCGAAACGTAAGGAAATCGTGAAACGGTTAGCACCATGAGTGCAGAATGTCATGAAAGATGAAGTCATCCAACGGATTCAATGACAATCCTTGCTCGAAATTTAATGCTTTCACAGGCGAAGGGCCCAGGAATATTGAAACTGACACCAATTAAGGTCCCGAATCCTATGCATTGTTATTCAGACCCGCTTACGGCTCAAGATGACAAGCCTTGAAGCGCGAAATAGCCCATAGATGGCCCAGAAAACCTTCTTCTAAGTGACTTTGAACGCTGGCCTATCAGAACGCTCAGCGAGATTTTCATCGATGGTAAGGTAAGTCAACCACATACCTTAGTAGGGATATGAAAGCGTTGTGGAGCTCGCTTCATTCTCTTCTACCAGCCGACCAACGCTATCAGACTCATATCAGACCGGCTAGGAGTGCGGGGTAGGTCTGCCGTCACGGTCGTTCGCGTATCCCTTGGGGTAAACTTCCATTTTTGATTTCTCGATTCTAACAGCGACGTCGGACTGCCCCCTCTTCAAGGCCTCTTCAAAGGAATATCTAAAAGTTGCAAGAGTGTGAGGCATTCCATCGTTGCTGAACATGTAAGTAATGTCGAACTCGAAGACCATTAGGGTAACATAAGCCGGGGACCAAGAATATGACTCGGTGTTTTCAAACCACCGTGCTACTCACCGTGACATGCTAGAGTATGGGACTGACTAGACACAGAATGTTTGAGTCCAGACCTACATATGTAGCACCAGAACACGGCGGAGAAAGTGGGAGAGCAAGAAGTAAGGCCGGTAAAGGCAAATTGCCGAGCCGGCACTTGATTTTTCTGCTTGTCATTGTTTTGCGACTTGGGCGACTACTTTTATCAACGCGACATACGACCCTGTCGCTACCCCTCATCGAGGGTACATGCCGGTTGTTCCGTCACTAGCTGGCACAAAGCTTTCATCAAACTAGTATCCACTCAAGAAAAGGACATAGTTCCCGATGACCACTTGGCGGCTTGATTCGGGCGGACAGCGGTCGTAATGTCGTCACACGAAACTCGCCTAGAAGGCCTTGACCTGGAAACGACCTTTTACAATTACTATGACACCTTTTGAGCCGCTATTTTTCACGCGAATCGGTCGAATATTTTTTTCAGTAACCGGAAGATTGCATTCTCCAGCCCTGCTTTTTCTTAGTGCATGCTTCATCGAATTCTTCGCCTTTCTGATCCGCTTTGCCTTCAAATCAAGATCTGCATGCACATTCTGCGTCACTGGTCATTCTCGATACCATTTTCAGACCTATTTATTACCAATACTTCGGCTAGCATGACCCGTTTACCATCAAAGGACCTCTGAAACTCTGGACAACGGTGAGATGCTTTGACTACTATTCGCACTTGGTGGAAGGCCTGATAGGGTGGGGCAAAGCGAAACCTTGTGATGCGACTTCCTCTGCAGGTCCCTATGCTTACTGCACTGTAAACCCTGACGAAAAAAGTATGGATGTCTATCTGGATGCAGGCTTCTCCCTGCACTCGCTTTGGTATTGGGTGTGCCGCGTTCTTGTGATAAATCTCGATTCTCTGGGCTAGGAGCTCGTTTTGGGCAATCGCCCGGCAAAGTAAGAGGATCTCGCACTAGGCATGACCTGGAATGCGCGCACCTCCCCACGGTCCTGATAGAGGCACCAAAGAATCAGGCTGGATCAAGTTGGCGTATAAAATGGTAGATCGCTCATTGGTAAGTCTCCCGATATCTTCTCCCGATATCTTCCCTGACAGAGCTTTTGTTTCTTCATGTCCAAAGAAGAAGGATCTTCTGTCGCCCATACAGATTCAATGTCGAAGGACGGCAGTATCAACCATATTGAAAACCACCAGGTCGATACCTTGGTGAAGGAGTACTTCGAGCCAAATCGTTGGTGGAAATATCGGTGCGTTTTACCTCACGTTGGCAAGCACAGTTTTCTAACGTTGGCCGACGCAGGCAAGCGCTGCGAGAATATGCAGCCGAATTTGCTGGAGTTGCATGGTGCGGTCATTGTCGTTTCACCGTTGGTGCTTGTTCATTTTTACCCCCTAGTATAATCATATTCGGCGACGGGGTCGTTTGTCAGGTCGTCCTGTCCGGCAACCTCAGTGTCGCTGACAGTCAAAAAGGCGTGCGCACTGTCCCTTCTACCTCCGACGTCTATCGTACTCACATCTATTCGCTTCACAGTCATATCTTTCGATCAGCTTCGGATGGGCCATCGGTGAATAGCTTCTATGTTCTCACTTAGACTCAGGCTCACATCGTCCTCATTCCAGGTGTCGCAGTTGCTGTATGGCTTTCTGCAGGCATATCTGGTGCACATCTCAATCCAGCGGTACGTGGATACCCCCGAGCTCTCCATATCCCTGACACCACATATGACGCTCCCGCATTTCGACAGGTGACCATTTCCCTTGCCACCTTTCGCGGCTTCCCGTGGAAGAAAGTACCTGGTGAGTCTACTCCTACTAATTGAATTCAATTTCTGATTCTCTGACCACATGGGCGGGCTTCCGCCTTGCATAGGATACTGCGTTGCTCAGCTGATGGGCGGTTTAGTCGGCGCTGCTCTCATATATGCAAACTATATCCACGCGATTGATATCGTCGAAGGAGGAAGAACGATACGAACGCTGAAAACGGCTGGGTTATTTTCTACTTACGCCGTAAGTGCCCGTCTCTCACTAACATCTTATGCACCTTCTGACCTGCTGATTACGCAGCTCAACTACATGACATCCGTTTCGTGCTTCTTCTCAGAGTTCTTTGCATCGGCGGTACTTCTGATTGCTGTATTCGCTTTCATCGACAAGAAGAACCACGCGCCAACCGCTGGTCTCCTCCCAGTACCGCTGTTCATACTCATCCTTGGTATCGGAGCTTGCCTTGGAATGCAGACGGGTAAGGCCCTTCCGCACCGTCATATGTTCTGGTTTTTGATCTCTAGTGCTTATGAATAGGCTATGCAATCAACCCCGCTCGTGATCTTGGTCCGAGGATATTGACGTCGATGGTAGGCTATGGGACTCAAGTGTATTCATTTAGAAAGTGAGTCTATTTTCCTTCGACTTTCTCATGCCAATGCCAGGATGTTGATTATCATGCGCTTCCTCCTTCCCGCAAGTCAATACTGGCTCTGGTGTCCCGTAATCGCTCCCGTGTGTGGTGCCTTGGCTGGATCGTTCTTCTACGATGCATTCTTATATGATGGAGAGGACAATGTGATCGCAAAATGGTTCCATACAACGTATGTGCCGTGCTTGTTCCTGTGATTCTGGTGGGAGGCTTATTCCAGATATATGATAGAAAAACGGTCACAAGACGACGGAGTGATGATAGCATGGCTTGAACGAATGATTGGAATTGAATTATTACTTGGGGTATTCTTGCTTCTTGGTTAATGATTGGCATGATTGGCACGATTGGCACGAAGATGTTACTGTTGTACTGCTACTGATGTAGAATGGTAGACTAGTGTACACGGGTATATAATGTAAGAAAGGTCTCTGTGTACCAAATGAGTTGGTGAGTCACGGTTGATGGAGTAGTAGACACCAATAGTCGTCGGGGCATGTATTTTGTGTGAAACACCATGACTGCATAAAACTGAGTGTGAGGTAGTGTGGATGGTAAAATGGCAATTGCCAAGGTACGGCAAAAATAGTACAAACGGCCAAGATTTCAAGCACTTACTGAGACAAATGATGTAAATACTGGCCTCGGAATCCCAAATTCCTTCAAGGATCGCTGAACGTCAACTTCCTCGGCAAAACTTGAAGATGCTGGAACAACGCTTTTTGGGAGCACTACTTCTCAGATGAGAGAAAATTTTTCTACCTATTCCTGAAGGTGCTACCAGGGTTCGAACCTGGGTTTCGGGAATGATGACTGGCGCAATACAGTGCTATAGTCAAAATCCCGAGTGATAACCACTACACTATAGCACCAACGTAGGCAACAAATTCCGGTTCCAGCCTGATCTGGAACGGGTTAAATTTCCACATTTGGCAAACGTGAATATCACTTTCCGATGGAGAGCCAGTACACAAGCACATTTATACCTTCGAATTTGCAGATATGATAGGCAATTCACCAGGGCACGGGAAGTCCAAGGGAAAAGCATTAGAGGCCGCGAATAGGTTTGTAAAAGTGAGCTTTGCGGGATATCAGAAGGGACCAAAAGGCTTAGGCCTATATAAAATCTATCGGAAATGACAGAAACCTAATACTTGAAATTTCAAAATTTCAATGCGTTTAATATCTAATCAGTACTATCCACTACCAGCCTGAGGAACCCCGTCACCGAACCGTCACCACTTGCTGGCACTTGCCACTAGCAAGTTGTGAACCCACCCAAAACCCGAAAATATGGCGTGGTCGAGTTCCGAAGTAGACCAGAGTCGCAGCGTGAACAGCTATCAACGCGGACGTGAACCGACGACAAACCAACGATATGAGTTGGCCCTACAGTGTTGTATCTTGATTTCGCGGTATCAACGAGCGACACGGAGAAAGTGGGCGTTACAAGTGATCTTTTCTTCAAAATCAGCATACAAGGCTTGGGAGTGTTTCACGGCTCGGCGATTTGCATGACGTGGAATTGAGGTTGTTTAGACCCACAGTCGAGACATTGCCAAGACGGAAAGGTGCGGAGTCTCCTCGTTCGAGTAGTGGATCAGAATCAAAGTCGCAGCAAAAACCCACTAGAAAAATGCCTGATACCTGTCCTGGAATGGTGCCATTGTTCGCTCGGTATTTTGAAGCGACCCACTCTCACCCTTCCGAGCAACAGCAGCTCCGACAAGCTTAATAGTACCCCAGCTTGAACTACCAGTACTAGTTGTCAGGACTCAGAGATCGTGAGTTCGACATAGGCTTCGTTAGGATAGTTTGACTGTGGAAAATGCAGGTACTTCGATTTCGTGGTAGAATAAGTGGGGTAACTTTGCAAGTACCCCGAGTTTAGAAGTAGCATGAAGGAACAAGTCGAGTAACTTTGGGCGCAGGCTGGGCGCTTGTTTGGCGATCCACTCTAAACCCGAGCGCCCCAATGTGTGCTTTGGGGCCCGGGGGTAGTATGTATCATATTTGTTCCTGTTCATCGGGCAATTGTGAACCGTCCGCTGGCCATATAAAAGTGGGTCCAGGTTTCGACATATTGGATGCTCAAATACTATAGAATTGTACGTATTTCGATACTGGATAAAGCAAGAAACACACCAATCGGAACTTCATTTCTTGTTGAACATCCCACGAAGACCTGGCAAAGCTCCATCCACAGAAGATGACAACGATTTCATGGGAGACCCTCCTGATGTTTCCATGTAATCGTATTCCGCATCCTGGACACCGTTGGAAAGATGTAACGACTTTGCAAAAAATGGCGTCCTATTCATATCGTTGCGCCAATTAGGATTGTATTTCATGTCTTGTAAAGTCTGGAGTTTGACGTGTCCTAGTATCCGGAAAAGATAAATGATTAACGAAGTCAAAATGGCAATAACGCGAATCGAAGGCTTACCTAGTGTTAAGAAGCTCTCGATCCTCTTGTCGTTCGAAATAAAAAGTGTAAAAAATGGGAATTGATCTTGGTTTCCTGGTGCATGTTCATGCTCTCCCAGCAACTCGTCCAATACTTCCCTGCTCTCTCCAATACTGTAGCCCATTTGAACATCGATCTCTGTCAAAACGTCATTGATACGGAAAACGCCCGCCTCTACTACCCTGAATCGATCAAGGACATCCTTGCCACCTTCATGCAGGTATTCCATGCGCTTGATGATGATATGTGACTTGCCCCGATTGACATCATGCTTGAGACCGAGAGCATGATAGCACACGCGATCGTTAAAACTAGAGCTCCTATAGCATCTCCAATCCTCCATGATTCGGCTATCCACTGGTGAAGTAGCCTTAAGAGCTTCGATGCGTTTGATATACGCCGCATTCTCCCTAGGGTCATTTATATGGGTATATCAAATGAAAAGGTCACTCAGATGACCTACTTGCAACCGGTCCTAGAACATAGCGGGATTAGCACATGCTAGTGGCGGCTAATATGGATAACAAGGGTACATACTTGTGAGAAGGGAGATCTTTAGATTGACAATCTCTTGAACTATCGAAATTTCGGTCGGCGGCAACGAAAGCTCAAGCGAACATACCAGTAGAATGTATACTGGCATTTTGAACACCTCAACATCTTGGTTGACAGGGACTCCTTTACACCACAGTAAAAGCAAGAGCGTGATTGCCGGTCCAGCGTCTTGTGAGTCTCCTTACGATTCTTCAGCCATTTCATACCGCCTAGCGCCTGAAAAACAGGATCGCCACTCGGCTCTGTTTCGAAGCAACCGCGAAGTTGATAGTCTGGGAAGTGATGAGGGTTCCTTTTGAACCAGGATATGAGGTACGACTCGCTAGTGGGTAGAAAATTACAAGACCTCCAGACGCGATAAGTACCGTAGAGTGACTCACTGTTTTTCTGCTTCCTCCACGCTACCCATCCTGCGAAGTACTCGCGACAAATAGAGCTTGGCCTGAATGAAGAGCACTTTGCCACGATCATTTACTTTATCAATGTCTCTTAGAGCCTTTTCCAGTACTGGCCTTGCTTCTGCATGACTTCCGGCGCGTGCTAGGACAGTCCCGTACAGAACATAACATCCTCTTGTGCAATCATTAGCCGCGAATCCAAGCGATAATTTATGGCAACTCACGGGTTTCGTAGAAATGGATCTTTTGGCATTGGTCTCATCTCTTCATCCTGCTTCATGGAAGCTTTCAGATATGGAAGAGCTTCTGCCGGGCGATTAATATCTGGTGACCTAGTAAATGAAACCTCATCAGTGGCGTACATCTTCCCGGAAGCCATGGAGACAAACAGAAAATGGTTCACTATCTTTGTTCGAGTTTGACCAGTCTGTCGAATAATGAAGATACGTTCAAAGCAAATAAGACATGGAAGGCATACCATAAACGTTTTTGCGTTCGGAACAATCGTGCCATCGGGAGCAGCTAACATCGGCCGAAGTTGCCCCTCTGGACATTCATTCAGTGCCTCGATCCTCTTTCGGAGTGCCCACAGGCAAAAGATTTGTAGGTCTTTTGGAACTGAAAACATAGTCATCAGTCGACAGCTCGCATATGTTAACCAAACCAAAGACCAACCATCTTCTTCGCGGCAAAGGTACGAAAACGTAAAGAGATGAGGCAGCAACATGTGGCTGATGGCAGCCGGATGCACGAGGCCCAGCGGCTCGCCTGTTGCGCTGACACCAAGCATATCAGTCGGAGGTGATTTTTTGATCAGTTTGAGAGCTGGCAAGTCCATCGTGCCGCATAGAGTCGAGTCGTTCCAGTTGAAAGAAGTATGGATGAGCCAGATGAGTGTTTGTAAAATGATCAGTAAACAATCATTACCCTGCTCGAAGGTATCGTACCCAGCTTTGCATCGTCTCTGACATCCGCAAGGTTGGGCATTCGGTCTTGAAGTGTTTTGAGTTCGTGAGCAGGCAGACCGCTCAGATGTGCCCTTGGCTGGTGGATAGTTTCATCTCGGAAAGAGACCTCTAGATGTTCTGACATTGTGAGTTGGGATGGAGAGTGATGAGATAGTCCAAGTTATGGTGAGAAAAAACACACGTTCCCACGACAAATTCAAGACCACGTGTAAAACGGCAAAACAGCGCGTCGACGCGTCAGCGTCCAAGGTGACCAAAACATCATAGGATAACGGACAATACACATATCTTTACAGTATCATAAACAGTGGTACATTTACTACACCGGCTTCAAAAAGATATAAATAAGTAATACAAGTACAATGATTTACAAGGTAAGCGTAACGCTGGGAATCGGGTTGAACTGGGAGCCATTTCCGGAAGTTGAGAACGGTTCGGGGTTAGGCATGATTTATAGATGCCCTAGTAAGATGGGTAGTAGTATCCCCCACCACTGTGACCGTGGTGATGACTGCGATGATGTCTGTGGTGATGATGGTGACCGTGATGTCTGTGGTGGTGATGACTCGACGACGACGGTCTTTGGATAACCACGACACGCGGTGCAACTGTCTGATACCCTGCTTGAGGATAGTAAGCTGCAGGGCTGTACGCCGCGTATGGCTGCTACAAAGTCGATGAGCAAAGGTTCTGCGAAGCTACGAAGGAAGACATACCGTATACGCAGTTTGCGGATACAAGACAGGTAAAGGTTGGGGTTGTGAACGCGGGGAGTAGTACATTTGGGCTTGAGTTGGGGTATTTGGGAGTTCGTCTGAAGGCCTTTTAACAGGAAAGCAGCTGTGGTGCCACCATCGAGGATGCTGTGTGACAGAAGACTAATTTCCAGGCAAGTTCATCTAGTGCATTGATGTGATTGGTGGATTGTCTGCATACAGGATCAGGCGACCGCCATATGACAGACACGTTGAGCCAAGGGTGTTTGAGTGGACGAGTTTCCACACTGATAACAGCTCGCCTAGATCAAACGGAGAGCCGACCTAGCACTATCTTGGCCAGTTTAAACCTGCCGATGGCAACAAGAGCTGTAGAACAGTGTCTGACAGTGGCGGTAGTTGTGATGAGTTTCAAATAGGGATTCAATGCAGAGCGCCTACTTCTGACTGCTTAGCGCTTCGCCGAACCCCAAAAGCCTTTTTCTGTACTCGTGAACGATGATGTGGAGTATTTGGTAGTAATCTCCACATCTCTCCTCGTCAGCAGGCCTAGGGAAGTCGAACATGCAGTGCGACGGTCGTTTCATTTGCCTACAAGCACTGATAGGGGGACTGGGAATCTCATTAAATTGGTATAAGTTAATAGAAATACAGCAGTCTTCGGAGCGTCAATAGATAACGATTGCTGTATAACAAGATGAGTCCGAGAACAAACCATAACGCCACTAAACGAACCTTGCTTAATCTTCTTCGTCTGGTTTCGTCTAGTAGTCGGAGTAATACATCGAGTCACAGCTCCTGGCTCTCCTCAAACCGTGGTGATGTCCGACCCCATGGACATTTCCATGCCCATCATACCCGTATCCATATCCTCCATGTCCCGTGCCCGTGGTGATGGTGGCGATCACCTGTTACAACGTCCCGTATTGCGTCCCCAGCTGCTTCAGTGAGACCACGATGACCGCTATGGCTGCGATGATGGTGGTGGTGGCGGCGATGGTGTCTTCCATGACTATGGCTTCGATGACGATGTCTTCCGCTTCTACTATCGACAACTATGACATTGGGCTGCTGTTGACCCGGAACTTGGAGCATCCGGGAACCTCCAGTCATCGGTACACCGCCATATCCCGCTGATACGCCTCCATATCCTGTTCCATATCCTACTCCATACCCCGTGCCGTATCCACCACCATATCCTGTTCCAGGATAACCCGCGGTCATGGGGGCAACGCCAGTGGCAGGGTATCCTCCGCCGATAGCGCCAACAGGAGCGGTACCGACGTACTGACGTGGAGCGGACATTGCGATACCAGCGTCTGGTAAGGGTGTTCCGTGACCACCAATGGGTGTCACTACTCGCTGTTCAACGACAGGTGCTGCTGCAGGTGCGACATTTGTGACTGGCTGGGCGACTGGGACGACGGGTGGTGGTATTGCTGACTGCGCACATGATTGGTCTGTTAGTCAAAGCTAGCGCGCAAGAAAGAGTGTCTCTCACTGTCGTAGCGCCCATGACAGGTTCGGGATAGATGGCTTGCTGCGGATAGTACATTCGGATTCGTTGAGATTGATATGCAGAGTTTTTAAGTCGGGGAGATAAAACAAAAGGCTGATTTGTTTTTCTTGGGTGGTTGGCATTTGTACATTTAGTAGGCGCTGAAGCAATGCTTGACGTCAGTCCGACTGCGGCGAATGTCCTCCAAGAAATTTTTTGGGGTTCCGAGTTCTACGAAACGTCATGCATCAAGAACTGTTGGAGTCTTTGGACGAGGTGTTGGTAGACCGCTAGAACAAAAAAGAGAAATAGTGGCCCAAGACTCGAGAGAGTCATCATGATTCGGGGGCTCAGCACTTTTTCGGTTTCCCTACGATGGATGAAACAGTCGAAATAGAGGGCTGGTTCTGGTCACTGGTCAACATGGTGGTATGTGGAAGGGTCTGGAAGATTGGAAGCGGAACAAATCAAAAGCGGCCATCACCGATCCGGAAGCGAAAGTACTCCGGTGGCTGTGACGTCAAAAAAATTGCTCCCTCCTTTCACGACTGGCTCGTTGGCTAAAGGCACTTCCCTACGTTTCGTTCGCGGGATATCAAACATAATAATGGTATGCATCATGTTCTCCGACACAGACCCACTCCTTTGACTAATTACTCTGTTTTGTTTGATTCGAAGACAAGTCATCTGTCAGGCTGTATGGATTGTGGAGGTCTTGTATTCATTTCACAGGTTCTTTTCCCTTACTACCATAGGATACCGAGCGGAGCTGTAGCCAAGAAACCTCCCGAACCCGGTCCTAATTCATTAACATTCAATTAAAACTAGGAGCCGGTCACAGGTCTACCACTGGCAGCCTCTTGCTCCTTTCGATCGGAATTGATTTCAATCGTCCGATATAACGAACGCTGAAAATTTTCTCCTAAAGATCTACTGAACAACTAGTATGGATAAGAAAGTAGTCAAAGTACGTGCTAATCTCCGGTTTCGGGAGAACACTATATTTTATTGCTCATAGATGGAAAGTTTGGAACCAGCATGCACGTCGATGAAGACCAATCAACCAGACACGACTCAACCAACCTTGAGCCCTCGACTATATTTTCAACAGCCGGCTTTTGGGGCGTTTGATTGTATTATTGATGACGACGACGACGTCACAACGCGTTCTTTCAAGGCATATAGCAGCAAAAGGTTTAAACGTTTCTGTCTTCTGTTCTAAAATTTCCGCCTTGGCAGTCGTGCTCTTGGCACGACAATCTTCCTGAGCATCGTGCAGGACTCCGCTCCAATAAACCTTCTCATACGATTTGTCTGATTTGTATGCCATATTCGCCTCGAAACTCACAGCTATCTTTTACATCCCGGTCAGTTTCCATCGCCATGTCTACCGGAGGAACCACCATAGCGAATACAGTCGCGGCAAAAATATTTGCAATTCCTTTTTGGGGAGATCATTCCCGCGCCCCAAAAAATTTCCAAAAATGGCTCAGCGTACATCACCAGACGGTTGGGAAGCTCTCATTTTTCCCTCATTTTTTGGGTGCACATAGCCATAGTGTATCATATAATCCCCGAGACTGAAAAAATAAGGAGAAAAATCGCAATTTCGCAAAGTTGTTACCATCATAATGTGTCCCCAGGGCAGATGGGAAACTCCTTCCCAATAAGGAATTGCAATTCTTTTTGCCGCGACTGTACACTCCCGTCCTATGGCATTCACTTGCCAAACTATGGAACCCAAATTGGCGTCGCCATCGAATATCTAATTCTTCCCCCACTTATGACGGTCATGTTCCATAAGCGTTATCTCGTCATTCAAACATTCCACGACATTCGTACCTCAGCCTGGTCTATGTCCTACTCGAAGGTAACAATTCTCATCCCACTAGGCACCAGTTGGTGTTATATAATTATTCGTCAGAACCGTTTTGAACGTTGGTATCGGTCTTAGGTTGGTCATTTACTATACTTTTGTCACTCAAGGCTCACTGATTCTCACCTTCTAGTCACTCTTTTCATGAGTGATATCTTCGAAGTTCGGGGTATACCTCTTATATGATTTCTATCCTTCATACTATTGTCTTTGTTAATGTCTTCAGCAATCCATGTTCAGTTTGATGGAACGCGCCTTCATTGTCAGAGACGGAGATGTTCGTCTCAGATCTTGGCATTACCGATTCAACTTCTTCCTGATGTTCTGTTGACTCACCATTTTTATCCTTATGAAGGTGTGTCTTCAGTTTTTTATCATTTTCTTCATCGCTCATATAACTTAGATTGTCCGTGTCTATGCTCTTGACCAGCACGGGCCATGTATCTTCAGCTGAGAATGGTGGGCGCTCATTCCGCTCATAAGTTCGGATGTCTTCGTCAAATGTCTATCGTCTGGATTGATGAACTCTTCAGCTGCAATCACTGTCCAGCCTATGTGCTCATGTTCGTTACCCCGGCTTACAATCGCGTCCGCAAACTCGAGACTGTAAATTGTTGACGGTGTGCGTAAAATGTCGACTCATACCGCCTTTAGCCGCTCTTTGGCGGACCGGCGCTTTGAACTCCAATAGCATCCACAGTCGCTACCTTGGCTAATCTTGTCATGCTCGTCGTTTTTCATGCACCCAGATGGTGAGCTGTGTCTTAGTCCAGTTATTTAGGGATCGGAGGTGACAGAAATTTCAGGCTCTGCCTTGCCTCTTGTGCTCTGGACATCTTCATGATCAATGCAGCTTTGTTGTTCTAGTACCTGAGCTGCCTGGTACCATATCCTTGATTTGTGCCCATCGAATGCTCACAGACGACTCGTACCCTCAAGAGCGACGACAAGAAGGCGAAAGCAAGCTAAACTGTAAGGGGTCGCGCTGCTACCATTGGTAGCGCAGGGATGAAATTAAAGAGGATCCGGAACGGTCCAACTACCCACGGGTAGTCTATTTTTATCGTAATCGCTCCGCTTCTATTAAAAATGATTGGTTGGCGCATTGCAAAGAAGCGACTAATATGCTGATCCTAGACAACATGGCTCACAGATCGACTTAAGAGGGACCTCGAAAGCGGTCAGAGCAATGCGATTTCAAGCAAGTTGTGATGGTTCAGCACGACCATTTCTTCTTTTCCGTTCTCTTCTTTTCTTCGACTGATAGTTGTGACATTCCCAACTCAATGTACTAGATGTATTCACTTTGACCCACACATTATCTTGTCCACCTTTGGGCCTTTTTTCTTATGCTCCGTTTGCCCATTTAACCGGATATACAAAAGATCCTTATTGCAAGGTGCTGAATCAGTTCGTTCCATGAGTAGTGAACAGGGGGGAAGCATTCATTTTCTTTCATTCGCACGTGGATATGTTTGACGCCACCAAACGCCACCAAGCCAGGATTGGTGATTTGCATAATCGATATCAATGAGCTGTTACAATGAAATAAGTATTACAGGAAGGCATCATGCTGCTGCATAGTGCTTCGTAATTCCTACATGATAGCTAAATCGCTAAAGCTTGAAAGTGAAACTAAAAATACTAGGTTTGGTTAATGCGAAAGGGACGGAGCAGACGGGAGCAGACTCGGTAACCCGGCGGACATCGGCTCCGTCTCTGACCGGGGTTGCCGGTGGCTGTGAAATTGGAAATTCAAACTTGACCTGAACGCCCATGTTAGTCTCCTAAGCCCCTCGAACTATACTTCATTGGGCCCGCTCGGGATACCTCGCATTCCCAAAGCAACGTACGTCACTATCCGATACTCGCAGATCCCTTCCTATTCCTTCCTACAATCTTCTCTCAAGTCTTTCCTACGATTTATTCGCGCAACTCTGCATCTAGAGCACCTTATGTATACATATATGGTGCTCTGGGCCGAACATTCGCTTACCTTGCTGGATACCCGGTGCATAGAGCAAGCTGTCAATCTGAATGGCCATTTATAGGTATTAGCTCGCTCTCCACTCCCACTCACGACATCCATCGCGGCCAACATGGACACGTTTATGCAGAACTGATTCATGTTTTTTTTGGAAGATTGATACGCAGAAGCATTAATCAACGCTAGCCTGACATGAGAAATGGGGGACCCGAATATATACTCAACCTTGCAACATCCTTCGCAATATGCGCTCAGCTTTTTTCAATGGTCTCCAGTTGAATCTAGAGGTGGATCATGAGGGACCTTGGGGTGTATTCAGGTTGTGAGTATGGGATGGGCTTGTGATCTGGAGGAATTCTAATCTCTTAATTAGGGCGCTTTTAAACTCAGTTCCCGCTCTGTCATGATATGCGTGTCATCCTCGTCGGAGTTTCACAAGTACATATAAAAACGCTAGAACGTTTCCCTCATCGTTCACGAGCACATCTCATTTACTTGTTGGGTACTATGGAGCCTAGCATTATGGCCGAAGGACATTCCTACGGGATCCATTTTCCTAATCATGCGACCCAAATCGCCGTTGCCATTGGGTACCTAATCGTCCTTCCACTTATGACTGTCATGGTCCATACGCGCTATCCTTTGATTGAAACGGTCAGCGATGTTCGCACCTGGTCTATGCCGTATTCAAAGGTCACGATTCTCATCGCTCTGGGGGCTAGCTGGTGCTACATTTTTGTTGGCGCCGTGTTGACCTTCGGCGTTGGACTCAGGTGAGGAGCACTCATTTCAGCTCGATGCCCGCGATTTACGTTCTCTCTCTCTCTCTCCCTCTTTTTAGTGTATCCTTGAGTGAATGCAGCCGTGGTGTTTTCATCTGTACGTGGTTTTACACTACTACAAAACTTGGAGTTTATCTATTGTATGTTCCTCTTTCACTGCTCATATTTTTCTCTAATTCGCGAACAGTCTTATGGAGCGCGCCTTTATTGTAAGAGGCGGAGGTGTTCGTTTAAAATCATGGCATTATCGGTTCAACTTTTTTCTCATCGGCTGTTGGTTGACTGTGTTCATCTTGCTCGAGGTAAGCATCTGTTCGCCGTCCTTTGATGCATTGGGAACCTGACACCGATTATAGCTCGGCCGTATTTACTCCCTAGATCCGAAGACTGGAACATGTATCTTCGGCTGGGAATGGTGGGCACTCATCCCGCTTATGAGTTTGGATGTTTTCGTCAACTGTAAGTCAGAACTGTGATTTTATATCAAGTCATTCCCGCTGACACTAGAGTCTAGTTTACCTGGTCCTCATGTTCGTTGTCCCGTTGTTCACCAATACATTCCTCAATTCAAGATTGTGAGTGTCAGAAGTTTGAGCGTAGTCTCTTACTGAGAGGAACAGACGTGCTTTGGCTGTCCGAGCGCTTTGGACCGCCGTTGCTTCCACCATTGCCACTCTGGCAAACCTGGTTATGCTTATCACAATTCACGCTCCTGGATGGTGAGCGGTCTCTGCTCTTGCATCAAGCCTGAATGTAACTGACGGTGACGATTTTAGGCTCTGCCTCGCCTCATGCGGTCTGGACATTTTCCTTAACGCAGCGCTGTTATTTTACGTGGGTTCTCCTTCCGCTTCCTTTTGCAGGTCTTGTTGAATGATCCTCTGTAGATGACCCGGACTCTCAAGAGAGACGACAGGGAAACCAAGGCCACATGGACTGTGAGGGGATACATGAAAACTGCAGATATGAACGCTGCGTTAAGGGCTCAGAGTCCTCCGTCCACTGATTGTCAGTCTATCTTCATTCTGACTGAAATGTGAGGCCACTCCTCGGTGTTCGAAAGCTTGACTGCTCATCTTACTACATACAGTGACCAACGCATTGATAGCGATAGTCCCCCTGATGTGTCCCAAACCGACTCGTATGGAACGGGACAAAGAGATCTCGAAAGTGGACAAAATCTACCAGAAGAGCAAATACCATCAGGGAAAAATCTCCGTTTTGACTCGTCTAGTCCCAGCTTGGGACTAGACGAGTCGAAACGGAGAGGTCATGAGTTGAACTCATGACGTGGACATTCCTGCTTCCTTCGTCCATTCAACGTCTATCCTCAATGTCAAATTACTTTACCATCTGTACTTGCTTATTTTGATTGCTTTTGCTTTCGTAAATACGAAATACCACTAAGTAAACTTTTGCACCTCATTCTCTGATTAAATACCGTCGGGCTTCCAGGCCGTTTGCTGGTGAGTAAATATGCCCTGGGTTACACGGGCCGGGGTTTGTTTGTCGCGTCTCTCACCAATACCATCACCATCCTCCACGTCTGACGCGGATGCCACCTCTTCCCTGTATCAAATCATAAAAACAACGGAGACTGAAATACCATAGGTAAAATGTCTCGATATGCTATGTCCGATAACTGAAATCTTTCACAGCTGTCAAGAATAGCGCCGTGGAAACCAGTTTTTTCCCATTCGTACAATTCCTGGGTGATGAATTGTTGCCAGCGCACCTCGTGTTCGGCGATTATGTTTTCTGGGAACACCGTCAATGAGATTAGCGGAGGGGTCTTCAATCATGTTCTGGGCACGCAGATCAACAAAACACGTATAGTCAATCACTCGAACGACGGTGTGTCCTCACTTTCTCTCGATAGGTTTTCTTGTTGACATGTCCTTTTTCCAGCAATTCAGATGTTGTGGAATGCCATTGCTGACGTGGGTGCCACCCATGACGCAGAAACACGCTATCCTCCACCGAAATGTCATCCGCAGACCCGTCTAGCACTCCTCGATACGTTGCTTGATTGGATCCGCAGCAGTGATCAGGCGACTGCCCCCGCATGCTGGCTCAGCGGTCCTGCAGGCTCGGGAAAGTCTGCTATCGCCCAGACAGTCGCTGACATCGGAGAACGAGAAGGATTTCTGGCATCCAGCTTCTTCTTTTCCCGAGACGACCCAAGACGAAACAATCCCTCTTCCCTTATCCTCGTACTTGCATATGAGATGGCTGGCCAGGTCGACGGGCTGCGTCATCAAATCGAACGTGCCCTCAAGCAAAAGCCTAATCTTCTTCAAGCCACGGTAGAGAAGCAGTTCAAGGAGCTTGTTCTCAAACCACTTTCATCCCTTACCGATCATGAGTGGACAAAAAACCCGCCTCTCGTGATCATTGATGGCCTGGATGAATGCGAAGGGAGCGAAGCGCAGAAACGAGTCCTCCACCTGCTCATTTATGCATTGAAGGATCGTATCCCTCTGCGATTTCTCATTTGCAGTCGACCTGAAATCTCTCTTCGTGAAATTATCCTGAACAACGAAATATTCCGTCTCATTACCCTCGATGACTCATGGACTACGTCCTCCGACATTAAACTAGTTCTTTGCGACGGCTTCGCGAGGATTCGTGAAAGCAGGAAGTACGAACAGGTTCGTTTCCCGGATCCCTGGCCATCAGATGAGGCTATTGAGGAGCTGGATAGAAAAGCTTGTGGTCAATTCCTATATGTCACCACCGTGCTCAAATTCGTCGACGACGATCATTCCCAGCCATGGAAACGTCTAGATGAAATCCTTAGCGCTACATATACCACTGAAAACGGCACACCGTACAGAGATCTTGACCACCTCTATTGCAAAATCTTATCTTGCAACCCTGATCACTCCAGGGTTGTGGATATACTGGGTACTGTTCTCAATGTGGAGAACACCCGCATCCTTGATGATCTCAATCGAGTGGTATCTCCGAGTTTGGTGGAGGATGTCTTAGGCTTACTAGCTGGAGATGTCTCTTTAGCCCTACGAGATATGCATTCTGTTCTCGATATTGGAAGTGCGGAGAAGCGGATCAAAGTGCTCCATGCATCATTCATCGACTTTCTTCATGACCAGTCACGCTCACACCTCTTCTTTGTGGACGATTCCCGGTACTGCGAGCCTTTTTTCATTCATCGAATGCTTCGCGGTGTAAACGAGCGTTTAGAATGGTATATGCACCTCCCGGACTCTGCTAGGTATGTGATGATGATTCATTCTCTACCAAAGATGGACCGCTCAGTTATTGTTTTGTTTCGCAGATCATGTATTCTGGAGGACGATTTCCTTCTCGGTCCAGACTGGCAGGCCGGGTGGACTATGATGCTTTGCAGCGTACCACCCGACGCTGAGCTCGTGGCAGCTCATCACACAAAAGGGCAGGTGGTCATACCCCGGATATGACCTACCTCACCTGGAATGACCTCCCGTTATCCGGTATACCTGGCTATGAGGGTGATCATGGAGGTGGGTTGCTTTATTACTCGTAATGACACCCAGTTAACTGTCATAAACCCATTAATTGAGTATAGCACGTTACCTGATTGTCATAACCGGTTAGAGTGTATTATGCCGGGTAATCGTAGGTGAGCATGGGTTATCAAGGTTACTACTAGTTATTAATGATATTACTGGTTACTGGAGTCATAACTACCATAACTCATGAGGGGACAATAGCGGCATATAAAAAAGATCTTTCTATCTGAGCCCTCTTTCCCGACCCTTCCTCTTACTCTTATCTTACTATTTTCGTAGCTGACTAGATTACGCCTCGGGTTTACTCTGACATGCGTACAAGCTCTACGGACACCTAATCTAATCTGCGTACAGCTAATCTAAGGTACAAATCTAACAGAGAATAAATATGTAAATAAATGTCATTGCAGTGGATTGAACTCCGGACCTCAATGGCTTACTAATGTAGACCAAAAGTCCGGCGCACTAACCACTGGGCCAAAGCATCACTTATAATTCTACAAACTCAATACAATATATACCCTCGTCTCCTCAATATCCCAAGATGTATCCTTGAGCCTCCAACAATCGTAGTTGTGTTCTTCCACTACTGTAGGTCATTCAACTGGCATTATTTGTGCTTTTACAGCTACTCCGGCAGCAAAGAAATAATGTCAGGTAACTGGCTATAACAGATTAGGGAAAGTTATCACCAGGTTATAACTTTACGGTAACCTGTCATAGCGAGTTATGGAAAGTTATTGCCATGTTATGGCTTTCTGGTAACAGGTGATTATAAGATATTGGAAGGCATGATCTTCATTACTGGCTATGACCAGTTTAACTAAGGTCCTATCTAGGATATGACTTACCATAATTAGCAATGACAGGTTTCACCAGGTATATCCACCTGTAACTGGTGATCTCCACTTGACATTTTGTGTGATGCTATAGAGAATCTCAATCTTGATAAACTTCTCGATCTTACTCTCAAGGCTTCGATACGCAGTGGCAACCAGTCATCACTTTCGGATCCGTTTCGTGGCTTTGACACCATAACTACATGGCTGGAGGTCTGTTTGTTTGAAATTCTTGACGTTATAGAACCTAATTCTATACATTGAAGACTCACTCAGCTGGACAAGAGGCAATCATGCGATGGTTCACCCGCGGTACGACCTTCGAAATGAGAACATCCAATGCAGATATTCCTTTACCAGCTACTTTTCTCGACGATCTTTCAACAGTTATAGCATTCCAGATCTTCCAAGCCATGGTTTTCCCAGACGATGCACTACCCGAGCATCTCATAGATTCAGTATCTCACTTATGGCACAATGTGCGGTTGCACAGAAACATATTCACCGACCTACGTGTTGTTGGTGTAGGGAGACATTGCACTTGCGATTCCTTTTACCCGAATTCGATATCGTTCCTGTGCAAGAATGGAGTTTACCATTTACAGCTCCATGTTGCAACCATAGAGATCATCAAACTGTACACGGAGCTAGAGGCTACTACCAAGAATGACCTATCATTTGTCTTGACTGGGCTGCTGAAGTACTGGGGTCCTCAGGAGGAAATGTTATCTTTTTTCCTGGACATTGCGAAGCACATACGCGGAACCAACGATCTGAAACGGGCGATTGTATGGTTGAATGTGAGTAATTCACTTCCTCACCCACGGAGCCTCCACGGATTACGTTTTGCAGTCTTTCGATCAACATTCACTTTCCGAGAGTGTAGGAAACTCCTCTCGCGCGAGGTTGCATGCGTGCTATGTCCGTATTGCTACCGACTTGATGCAATCTATCGATACCAACCTTCCAGGTGACTACGGAATAGCGTTATGGTATCCTTTACTGTGCTTTGGGGAACCTTCTCTTCTACGCCGCTGTGGCCCGGAGGTCGACCTTTTACCTCTTTTTGGGCGCATCCTTCGGCGTACGAAAATGAACTCTACATATGGCCTACCAGAGGAGACTGTCTTACAAGCACACAATTGGTTGCAGGTGAGCAGGTTGACTAGCCTGATATACTAGTATCTTGTGACACTCACTAATACATTTTGTGCATCCAGGGGTTTCCTCTGGATGCGGTGGAGGATCTGGTAGCCGAACTGAACAGAGTGCAAGTCGGCTGAAGTACAGAGTAAGCGACCCCGTGGACTTGACACGTGACTGCTTTGAAATTTTTACCCAAAACACCCGACTGGCCCCTGACGCTGAGCAATCCATCGCAAATCCATCGCGCTAGCTGATTCAAAGCTGACCACAACCAACCACGTCTCCGTGATTCACCGGATAAACGCAATGTCTCACCGGATATGTATATATAGCGGTATGTTATCGCTTCACTTCCTCATCCCTTTACAGTTCGTCCTAACTCTTACTTGACCTCTCAGATCTCAGATATAGCCCATTCTCTAATGTCTAAACCCGTTTTGTACACTTTCGGTGGCTCGGTGTGGGCAGCAGGTGAGTTTCAGAAATTCCCTTTGTGAATGGTTGGATGCTGATACGGGGCATTCCCATAGCTCCTGAACTCGCTGTGTGAGCAAGCGTCTCGCTCTCATCCAAACTACCGACTAACATATCTCCAGTGCCGAGCTGTATCCCGAGGGCTCTATCGACACAAAGGTTATCAATCTCTTGCAAGGAGAGAACTTCAACCCAACCTTCATAAAGCTTGTACGTCTCATATCTACACGCCTTGTCGATTGATGATGCTGACGCAACTGAAAGAACCCCAATGCCACTCTACCCACTCTGGAAGCTAACGGCAAGGCATATACAAGCACAAAAGATGTCATTGCATACCTTGTCGAAAACGCTTCCCGACCTGTCAAGAAGGGCACGAAGCTTATCGATATTATCCACGAAGACCGCCTCGACCCAAACTTCGCATTCTTGTTGTCACGTAACGAAGAAGAGTTGAAGGCAAAAGGTGCTGGGATGGTGACCGCGTTTCTGGCTGGCCGTACGTGACGCTCCTCATTCAGAGTCGTTCTGTTGCTTACCCTAAATGCCCCTCACATAGGCCAAGAAGCCCTCAACAAATTCTCATCCACACCTGAAGCCACAGCTTTCAAATCCTTCTTTGAATCCAAGCTCGCTGCCAATGGCGGGTTACTTGGTATCTACAAGGGTGAAGCCCCCGCCGCCGCCAAAGAAGGCTTCTTCAAGCAATCGCAAAATCATTACGATACTATCGCTACTTTTGTCAACCAAGAGCTCCCCAGGTACCTCCCCGAGAGCGGCTTTGTTGGAGGTGATCAGCCTGGGGAAGATGATTTCCATCTTGGAGCCTGGTTAGCGAGGATTGCGGCTACGTTGGGTGCAAAGCAGACAGAGGAAGGTCTGGAGGCGTTTGAGAAGGCATATGGGAAGAAATTGCCCGAAAAGGTGGTGAAGTATTGGAAGACTTGGGCGGAACAACCGTCTTGGAAGAAGGTATATACTGAGGGTATTCACTAGATGTGTTTTATTGGTGTACTTATTTATGTACTGTGGGCTAGTATTAAATTCTTGTATTTCTAAGTCCCAGCGGGCAGCAGCCCGGAGGTTTTGTTTCGGGATTGAGCTGAGCCGCGTCTCTTGCCTTGACACCACCATCACGATTCTCTCAACACATCTTCAAAACGACTTTCAGCATCCAAACCAATAATCTCTACCCCGAAATTCAATAGCAAGGCCTAAAAAATTTAGTCACTTGAAGTTGGTAGTGTTGATGCCAGAAACTTGGTCTCATGGATGCCAATTCAGCGACGTATGCTGTTCGTCTTCTCCCTGAAGCCTGGAATATCCTCGCTGATTGCTTCAAATATAGCACACAAATTTGTTAGAAACGACGACGAGGGAACATCAGAGCACGGTGATGTGATGGGTATTTTGCAGGCTAAGAAAGGGCGGGAAGGCTTGGTTCGTTTTCAACCCTCTCTACATTCAGCTATGTCAAATTCAACTGGGTAACATTCTAATATACAGGATTCAAGAATATCTCTTCATCTACGGGCTCTTTACGCCGTAAAGCCAACACACAATTCACCCCAAGATCTGGCTCCCTGCTTATGATGACCATAGCGCTTCCAGCTTAGCACTTCTGTTGGGGCCAGGGAAGGCAGCCCGTGTGCGAGATGCTTTTCTCACTCATCTGCTCCTACGCTAGACTATCCCTCATCTCTTATTCATTCAGCCAGCTCCCCAGACACACAAATCGCTAACGGATCCTTGGGAACAATCCGATGATTCTCCGCAGTCCTAGACTTTAAAGGTGTTATTCATGTTCCTACTGGCATCGCGGGACGCTCATTTATTCCGTCGTAGCCAAGGATCTTCATTTCGACCACGTCGCTGATCCTGTAGTGACCCGATTCCAGGCACCTACGTTCCCGACGCACACTTGACAGTCATCTACACAATCATCTACGTATACACCGCAACTCTTCGGAGTCATACATTCCAACAAGCTGTATCTTCAGTAATAGCGTGAATGCATGGATTTGTTGATACGAATCCTACGGAACTGGGAATGATCTGAGTCAGGGCTGTGGTTCACCATCGTGGTTTGCAGATGCTGGGGTTCGCTCTGACGGTTAAAACAAACTCGGGTAAGCGACCTTTCCTTCAGGCGTTGAAGATATTAACTAGGCAATTAGATGAGTACACGTCGAAAACGTCAGTGCTATTGTTAACTCAATGCCAGAGCATTGTGCTGTAGGACAGTAGAACTGGGCTTACTAAATCGGGCCGCGTGGACCCATCTGCTACACAACACTTGCTGGTTTCAAACTCCCGCTTTTTCTTGCCCCATCCCCAACAAGAGACTTTCGTATTCAATTGGCCCACAAATTGCTGGCAACAGCCGGAACGTCAAAGTTCTCTATCACACCAAAGTGGTGAAAAGGCACCTATTTTTCTGGCTTTTACGCATATTTTGACGGGTGTACCGGTCTCCCGATGCCAACGGATGTTCCCTCACTTTCGTTTCTCGGATTCGGGTGGCGGTACAACATCTTTGATGATTTCGGTACTTGCTGAATATCGGCATCCCTTCGGTTACCTATTTTCTCTAGACCGGTACCTGAGTGATGACGCTTTTACAGGGAAGAATCACGAAATTTACCTTTGGTCTGCTATTTGCGTAGTATGCAGCAGTTGCCAGCGGTGGAGTCGGATTGTCCTGCGTTCGTGTTAAGGCAGTACGTTTTGGTTCATGCTACTGAAGATACATTACAACCAGTCATCTTGGGCTGTCAGTTGCCTCCCGCCTTGTACTATAACTAAAATGTGCGTGCTCATAGTATCAGTGTCGACATTTATCACTTATGGACATCTTAGGAATCGTCGGGCAGACAACACCTTGGATTACGTCGGCGGGAGGGGCAATGCTACGGCTAGCGGCGTGGGTGTGAGTACTTGGTCTTTGGCCGTTTCCGTATCGCGTTGAACCAGTATCCCGATACAACGGCTCTTGGATTATTACCACTTGCTCACGCCTATATAAGGTGGGTTCTTTGTGCCTTAGCCAGTCACCCAGCTTCACTCTCAGCACCACTTATCACAACCGCGTTGCAGATGAGGCTCCCATTCGTTGCCCTCGCTATTGGACTGCTCGTCCAGTACTCTACCGTCTCTGTTGCCAGTCGTATCAAGCAGAAGAGAGCGGCCTCCATCTTAATTGGTATGTTGCTCTTAAAAACGTTTCTCATAGAAGAGTGCTCACCTTGCTTCTACAGATCCTGCTCCTCAGCCCGATTTACCTTCTGCAAGTGAAGCTCGAGTCGCTTCTACAGGTGAAGGGCTTAACCTTGATGACATCCAAGGCGACATTCTGCAGGTCCTTTCCTTCGTCCTCCATATTGTTGCTGACATATCAGCTCACAGAATTGGCATGAAGAAGAACAAAGAGTTGTTCTTCTTCTTCAGCATACAAGATGTTGCAACTTTTAAATCTAAACTCGGTACCGACATTCACGACTTGATCACCCCAACTACCCAATTGCTTGATACGGCTATCCAGCCAACTACCGCCGTTAACATCGCATTCTCCCAGATTGGCCTCACTGCACTGGGTGTTTCAGATGACTTGAGCGATTCGGACTTTACGCAAGGACAATTCGTCGACGCTGCCGGGCTCGGTGATGCTAGCACAGATAGTTGGGTTCAGGGCTTCACTGACAAGAGTGTCCATGGAGTGTTTTTGATTGCGTCAGACACTCTAGCAAATGTAAATGATGGGCTTGCCAACATACAGAGCATCCTCGGTAACTCGATCACTGAGATACACCGTTTACAAGGAGCTGCACGCCCAGGGAATGAGGAAGGCCACGAACGTCGGTTTCTGTCTGATTGCAACAACTTCCTTAACCCTGACTCTCTGTTGTATAGATTTCGGGTATATGGACGGTATCAGTCAACCACATGTTCAAGGGTTCGAAGATGGCCCACGTCCAGGGCAAACAACAATTCAAGCGGGTATAATCCTCACAGGGGAAGCAGGAGATGACCTTTTAGACTCTCGACCTGCTTGGACCAAGGGCGGCTCCTTCCTTGCGTTCCGTCAACTTCAACAGCGTGTTCCAGAGTTCGACAAGTTCGTTTCGGATAACGCCCTCTCTGTGCCCGGGCTTAGCGCTCAGGAAAATACCGATTTGTTTGGTGCAAGGATGGTTGGCAGGTGGAAAAGTGTAGGTTTTATTCCCTTATTCCGACGATGATTTTCACTCATTATCCGTCAAAGGGTGCTCCAATCGATCTTGCTCCACTTCGCGATGACAAAGACCTTGCCAATGATCAGGACAGGAATAATGACTTCACTTATGAACACCCTGAGGACGCTGGCTTTGACATCAGTACTAACCAGACATTCTGTCCTTTTGCTGCTCATGTCAGAAAGACGAACCCAAGAGCTACAATCAATATACGACCTCAGAACCACATCATTCGAGCTGGAATACCGTATGGTGTACGTTATACTATTATCCTAGCGCTGACAGACCAGCACTGACATATTACATAACTACAGCCTGAAGGTGCGCAAATAATGAATGGTCGTATTGTCGTTAGGTGACGTTTTCTCTACTAGTCACGGACGCCGAGGCCTCCGCACAAGCTAGCAGTGACTCTGCAGATCTCGAACGTGGACTTGCTTTTGGTATGTTTGAATTATTCTCTGGTTACAAGTATCTGAATATTGCAACGATAGTTTCCTACCAATCTATTATCGGGAATGGGTTCGCTTTCATTCAAAAGTCATGGGCAAATAACCCTCCGTAGGTGACAACGACTACAGTAACTGAACTATGCTAATTCTCATTTGATATCAGTTTCCCATTCTTTGACGGTCGTGTCCGTAAGTCCTCTCTCTCTCAAGACGCTTGATTCCTTCTAATCCCTGTCACTCTTTCAGCTGAGTAAGTCATTTACAATTATAGCTGATATTCACTAACTTGACCTGGAACACTTTCCTCGTCCTTAGCGTCGTAAGCCCCCTCCTTTTCAAATTCTGAGCTGGATCACTAAACCGAAGATGTCATTCCAGGGTTTTGACCCAATTATCGGTGCTTTGAATGGTCAGCCTCGCACTGTTACTGGCCTTGATCCACTCAACTTTACGAAACCCTTCGTGTTGAATACCGGTGAGCCCATCCTGTTATGGCTTAATTGGACCGTCAAACCAATGAAAATGCATCAGATTTTGTCGTCTCGCGAGGAGGAGAGTACTTCTTCAGTCCCCCGATCTCTGCTCTTGTGACCACTCTGTCTAAATGAGTGTATACGCTACTAGTTCTTCTTGAACCACTAGTTTTTTAGGACCATTAGCATGTCCGCAATATTTAATATCTATAGCTATACTTCTTATTTATGTTATAAATTCACTCTTTGCAGCCACTCGAAACCATTCTCAGTGAGCCCGAGTCAGTCGGCATATGCCGTAAGAAGTGATACCTCCGCCCAGCGCTCAGTCTCAGACCGCTTCTTACACCGCACTCCCATCATCCAGATTCCATGTCATTCGCAGGATGCTCCCGGTTCGCTATCCAAGATGGAAATTTTACATCTGTCGGGAGGGATCAGCACGTCAATATCGTACAATGCTCTCACCACGAGAAAAAGAGAATTCGGACTCGGACTATATTGGATGAGGTACGTATCATGGACTGATTAGTAGTCTGATAACACATATGCTCACCGTCCGCGTCAGTATCAGCAAGTTCCAACGGGAAAACTCTACCTCAAGCGCAAGATCGCAGAGACTGATGTGTGGAGACGGGGCATGAACTTGAACGCGAGGCGGACGATTTGTGCGGCGAATATTCGTGGGGAAGATGAGAGTAGAGAGTTTATGTATGTGGGGTATAGTGGTCGTGATGCTGCAAAGGTCGGGTTATTTTTCGAGGTATTCGGTTTTTTTCGGCGCTCACCTGCATGGATCTATACAGGCATACAAATTAGATCTTGACGAATTTTCGACTGTAAAGTGAGTAGCGATGGATATCGAATGTCATAGTGGACTTATCGTAGGTTGCTGGCAGAGACTGCAACTCCCTTCAGCTCTTTGGGTATAGTAACCTGAACACGTTGCCTGCACTGGTGTTTTATGATGGTGAGCAAGGTCGACCCTTGATCTAGCATCGATAACTTGTCTCATTTCCGGCCCTGGGCAGCGCTTATACCGATATCCCATATCTGGGAACGAAACAAGTTTTCGACGATGCTGTATATTTATTTTTCTTATCGAGTAGGTTTCAAACTGGTTTTTTTTCCTGCTCGTTCTTGTCTAGCTTACTGTTCGACTTTTTGAATTCCTAGGCGGTTGGAGTACAAGAATTGGATCATCAATTGGTATGTTGTCCAGCCTGAAGGTTCAGGAAAGTTGACGAATCGAATACATGGTCTAGTCACCTCGGGAGCTTTGGCTTGACCCACATTCGGGTTTCCTACGCAAAGGACCTTTTATCCAGGATTCAGAGCCTCAGTCTACCGATCACGTATTAATTAATCTTCAAGGCCATGTATCCGAGGATATCGATCGACTCGGAACTCCTTCGCTCGCTCTGCAGGCATTTAGCGACATCAATGTTCTTTTCGAATACCTCAACGCACAGCTCGAGGTGACTGATATCATCCAAGCAATCCGTTGGTCGGTAAAGATTTCCTTGGGATTGGAAAGGGACTCTGGATATGGATGGATGTTAGCGTATTTGCCTGGTACGGTTTATCATCGAACCTCGAGGAAGATGTTTTTTATTTTTTTATTTTTTACCCTTTTTTTTTTTCCCTACCCCCCCCCCCCCCCTTTTTTTTTTTTTTTCTTGCTCGATATCCGTATGCGGAGAGATGGTATTATGGGTTTAGGGAAAGTGGGTCGTTCTTACCGGACGCGCTGCAGAGTGCGGTTGTAATGTATGATGGGTCGGTGAGGTATGTTTGGGGTTTGGGATTGTAACAAAGTGGTTTGATTCACTGATTCTAGGTTCACGTTGGGGATTTTTTTTTTTTTTTTTGTTTTTTAACCCCCGGGTTCGGGATATGCCGTTGGAAGGATTTCGGCTTCGCTAAGACTTGCTGCCTGTGGTGGTCTTGGAATGTTTTTGCGAATTCGTGTGTTGGTCGAGGCACCCGAGATTGTTGATCTAGCTTGGATCGGAGAGGATGAGCTGGTGGATTGTTGTGAGTATTTAATATTTTCATCCGTGATGGCAGACGTACTGACCTCCAATAGGTGCATACTCTCGAGCTCGTTACTGATTCGGATTTTAGCACGCCTGAAGATAGAGCAGAAATAACTTTCGAGCGAATCTCAGCTGATTATGAAGCCGATTTACCCTTTTTATCATGGCCTGATTCCTCATGCATGCGATGAGTGCGTGCCCCCGACGTTCGATGCCAATGCTTGGGAGAGAGAGCCAAAGTATTATTGGATCGTTTGCTCATATTTTGCGTCAGGAATGAGATGGAAGAGGATATGTAGGCGGATGCCTAGGACTTTCCGTTGTTTCCATTAACACTGTGATAACTACGACATTATCTGGTGGGAAAGATCGGGAAGCTACGATACGTCACTTGCGGATGGTTGCATAATTCAAAAAAGGTTTTTAGCCCCGCCATCGACGGAAGCCTCGCTATGGCGTCTATTTGGTACGCGAATTCTCGCCACCGCGTATCAGCTGCGGAATGCATCGTTTTGGAATGAGGTTTCGATAATGAAGGTGCAGTTCTCGGTTTTGTGACCTAACTCTTGACTTTCCTTGTGGAGTTACATGACTCGTACTAAGATTCCATCCGGATACAGCTTGATCGGATCCGCTTTGCCCGTGGTGCTATTGACGCCCAACCGGTTTGATACTGCCATTCGGGCATGTCGGAAGGTGAGGTTCAAAGGGCCAAAGACTGAGGAAGCGTCGGTGCATATTGTAAGTCCTCGTTGCAAGTTATTGATTTGTTGTATTGCCCGTAGCATAAGTAAATCCTTGAATTGCGTATCACTTGAAGTGCCATTGCCTAGCGGGGACCTCCGAGTCGCATTCGCATCAATCTCAACAATTGTTGCACGCCACTGTCGTGAGTGTTTTGTGCGCGGACGATTTTCCCCTCACTAGTCACCCG
>JAYKXP010000302.1:0-32617 GCA_037176845.1 Paramarasmius palmivorus | reverse complement strand
ATATGCACTAGTCGTACTAGTACTTGCGCATCTACCTACCGAACTTTCATTGCTACTTAATGTATCCATTTTGCAAAACAATCAAGGTGATTATGGACTTTTGGGATCCCCGACTCACTGTGTTCGAGGAGGCATCGGACGGTGAGAGGTGATGTACTCGTAAGAAGTGTCTGGGGAAAACCTACCTCACAGTCTTCGCCGCTATCTGCTCGAATTTCGAATGGGAATTCTCAAACACGGTCGTCGAGTGATTGAAGGTCATGTAGATGTGTGGTTAGTTATGAGCGTACCCGCGCTTCGTCTCTGGCATGTCAACATAATCAGTTGTAACTTGAAAAATAGACGTCGTCATATCACACGATAGATGTGCGCATATGAACGCAAGGGCCTTACATATAGAAGATTGCACTCATTCCGGATTGTCGCTTTAGACCCCACCAAACATGAGACCTGTAATCCAGATTTTGACTACCAGTCTCAAGCCCTATTGATGTGTCTTGCAGGCTATGCATGAGGATAATCCTCAAACAACGCCTAGAACACTTACTGTTGCTGTGCTCACGTCCTTTTATGCTTTAGGTCCGATCGATTGCGTCTAGCAGCTACCCCAAAGTCCAACAAGCAACGTGGGTACCTAGACGATAAACGCATGCAGTTCGACTAAAATCCCTTGACAGCATTCTTGCGCTGTGGACTAGGCGGTAGTATAGAGACGTGAGGTCCGTATATCGTAAGATGAAGTTTTGGGATCATCGAGAAGTTCAAGATACCGAACATAAAACATAGCGACTTGTGCGTCACGATCCCATATTTGTTCACGAGGCTCCATATTTGTGTCCTGGGGGTATCCCTCATCCTATCTATATGCAAGGAAAGAGTCAGGGTATGGGGTCGAGTCTAACTGGTGGCCCATATATTGAATCTTCGCAATGTAAATTGTCGACTGAAGCCTCTAGAGCGCGTGGAACGATGCCGTTGGGCAAGCAGGAAAGGGTATGTGGGCATGGGTGTTCAGCTTCAGATTTCTTGATTTTTGAACCTCTCCGTACTCGCCCAAAACCCATACCCCACCTCGCGTTCTCTCGTCGATCCTTTTTCCTACAAAACTGGCGAGGAAAGGGCGGTAGTCTCGCGAATGAGATCGTTGAACGCCCAGCTGCCAGTTTTTAGCGTCCGGGGAAGATGGGGGTATTCATGGGCATGCCCAGCTTCGATATTCATGACGGGGACAAATATTTAGAGGGGTATGCGAAGGAGGAAGCGGAGGAATGGGTTTCAGAGAGGAGGATGTGTATTCGGAGAACGAGAACGAGATGGGTAGTTGATCGGTTTGGGCTTCTTCGACAGTCCGACTGCATCAGAGTGAGCTCTGAGTTGAGGAAAAGATAGACTTGTGGTGGATTCCACGGAAGTAGGGGTTGTGAAAGTACTGGGACGATCCTTGGTCGAGAGTCGGTCGAGAGACTGTACACGGAGGAAGGAACGCGAGATTCAGCAGACGAGTTAGAGGAAAGAATACTGCGCACCTATCTCCCTGAATTGACGTTTTGGGCTATAGAACACGACCAGAGAAGTAGAAAGAGTCAAAGCTAATCATGTCGAGGCGTTGTTGAAGCTCTGAGGAGGACCCGTGATGGTGGAAGTGGGTAAAGCGAAATTGTGTGCGCTTTGCCTTGTGATCGACTCGGATTATCAGTAGCAACCGTGTATCTCGTATATGTATGTATTCATGCTAAGGTATAATACGGCGTAAACGATACGACTAGACTGACAAGGCGAAAGAGAACATCCGAGGACTGAGATATGTAGCCACAATCTGAGCTGCACCTCGGTTGAGTCATTGACACTGGCAACCATCCTACTATCCTTCTACATAAACCTTCATCCCGACGACACAGTGCCATATCCAATTAACAGCCTTTCCTCCAAGTCTAGCTTCCGTTCAAGCTTGGTTGTACGCCTGCGAATCCGGCGGGACCTTTCGAAGTACGAGTTGGGAATCCAGAGAGTCATCACCGTTTCCTTCAACGTGGACACGGCAAGAAGTCTGAAAAGAACGCAGAAAAGAATCAGAAATCGATTAGATAGCGAAGAACAAGACACTGGTAAGTACGTACTAATGAATTCCTTGTTCGGCTCCATTCCTCATCCCAGCTTCACCCGAAGAAAGAAGCTGCGAAGCAGGAGGATTGGGTAACGACTACATCGTGCCCTAGTTGAAGTCCACAACGTTTAGCCCCAGATACACAAGTAATCGGTGGAACTTGGTATCGAATCCGATATCAGTCATGGACATCGACGCGCACTCGTTAGGCTAGATAAAGGTAACGAGGACCTTGACTTCCACTCGTTCAGAGTTGGTGTCAAGATCAATGTATCGGCGCTGTCAAGTAGAAACTTCATTAGCCAATATTCTCGTCAGATTATATGGGACATCCATACCACGATGCGCAAAAGCCTGATACGGGCAGAGGATGATTTTCTGCCATCTCGATGAGATAGAAGCTGTCGAGCGCTGCGTTAACCTTGATGAGAGATCTAAGAACTATGTTGGTACCAAATACACGAGAAGAAGAGCGCGATCCACCAGAACAATGCACAGGCGAGCGTTTGAAGCTCTTCGATATTACTCGTTCACTAGGAATGATGCTCGACCGTGTCAAGCAACTTTGTGAAGGAGTAGTAGGTTTGCCGCGAAGGCTTACAGGCTCCAGGTTGGATTGAGCAATGCCTGTGCTTGAGATCGAGGAAGAGATTAATGTTTCGGCGTATAGGAGGCGGAGGACATGGATGAGAGAGATATCGAGAGCCTGGAGGTCGGAATGTGTATTTGAAGGTATAGCTGGTGAGTATCGTTTCTGGAACCGCCAAGGTTCTCGACCTAGGCTGATGCCCTTTTCAACATCGACAAAGTGATCTCTTCGCCACCGGGCTCTAGAGAAGGCCCATACGCCGTTGCCGAGTGTTTTCCCCTGGGTCTTTTCTGAATCGCAATATCCTGTTTTCGACTCTGAACCTGGGACGAGGGAGCGCAGTTTGGCTGTCATCCGAGCATAAGAGAAGAACGGGATAGCCAGCTTAAAGAGGAGCAGCTGTGTTTGAGGAGCCTACCCCGTATTACAGAAGCTGGGTATGCGGATGATACGCCCAACGCAAAGGGGTCGGGACAATTGATTGAACTAGTGGAAGTCGGAGAATTTGGGTCTGGTCAAAATGGCATTGATGATCCTTCTCCAAGAGGTGCGCGTTGAGCGAGACGTCTGCGGAAAGACTATCAGTATCGGTAGATGGCTATGATGATACCACGTACATGCAGCGATCTGAACGGTTGTTGTGGAAAAGAGCAGACGCGTCTCTTTTCACTCAAAAAACGTGCACGGCGGGTTTCCTGTGGCGGAGTTCCTCTACAACGGCTCAGTAAAGAATACGAGCACGATGTGAGATCTACACCCAAGTAAGCCTCTGTCCTCTATCTTCCAAAGCATGCGCCAAACGTTAACGCATATCGGTTCCCATCTCACCTCAAATACCTTCCCCCTTCGCCGCCTCCCTTTCTGATCCACGTCGTCGCTGTCATATCCATTGAAACAATACCTAGTGCTAATCCTTTCAATGAATGATGTTCCTTTGACCTCGAGGATATGCACATACCTTGATCCAGTCACATACCCTTCCACCGCTTTGTTCCCTTCGTAGCACTATCCGCCGGCGGTATCCACTATCCTTCTGAGGCGAATAACGCGCAAAGCGACCAGGCAACGAGCAACAGCAGGTCCAACATGGTCGGACTTTTCCTCTCGCTAGGCTTCCTCGCAGACGTAACAAGCCCCAATGTTCCTTTTACTGAATGATCTCCGCATTGTTGAGCTAGAGCAGACTCTCCATTTTACCTGGAATGGGTGTAGCGTACGGGAGTCGAGGCGAATAAGATTCTCGCTCGAGAGGTTGAGCTTGACCGTTCGTCAATGAAAATCATTCAAGTGTCTTGATGGAGGTGGATGGAGAGTTGTAGTGAGTAGTCGCATCAAGAACTAAGCAATGGAGGGAGGAGATACGACGGAGAAAAGGAAAGGGAGTGTTGGGAGCGCATAGGAACCGGGCGGGCTAGCGTAACTTGAAGGGCTTCTTCACCGGGGCAGACGGGAGAAGCGGCGCTGTTGTGGGTATAGTTTCAAGTTCAGGAGGAATCTTGCCTGAGATGGAAATCGTTTGGATGGAAACTATGGGAAAAGGAGATCTAGAATGAGATTCACCGGATGACAAGGGGAAGCAGGTACCACACACCTGCGTAAGTTATTTTGTTTTTCAACTCATTCGACCAGCGAGTGACTGATAATCATAGTATAGAGTAGTAGCACGATATCCTTGTTTGTAGGGTGGAGAACGGTGTCGAGTCGTTGAGGTCTTCGAAGCCCCGGGATGTTGTGCCTTCGTCATTGTTTTATCGTGTTTCTAGTCGTATTGATAGATTCGACCAGATCGATTTGTGCTGTCTGTGCTGTAGGGTGTGTCGGAAGGGCTGGCTTGGACGATGCAGTAGGCGTTGAAGAGAAGGCGGTCCCGAAGTTGTACGCGTCTCTCTTTCTCACCAACCTTCATCAATCTCACGCGTTTTTTCAAACTCTTTGAACATTAGATTCGGAAGCTATGGACTACGAACTGAAACCCGGATAGGTTGGACTTGTAAGATCTGAGTAAGGGAGCATAGAGCGTTTTCTGGCTTGGTGGAGATGTACCGGTACGTCTTCTCCTTTGCTCTTTACTCTTCAGATAGGATACTGATACTTGTGCAATGTTCATCGTTACATAGACCACGCGTAATCTACTCCCAATACTACGAAAATGCATTTTTGCAGTCACTCTCACTCGGCTCACAGTACATATAGCGTGTTGGGATGAACTTCCAGTGCATATCTTATATCTCTGTCCGTTTTCCGTTCCCTGGACTAATCACTAACTCAAGCGACCACTTCCTATGCACTTGCAGACACCCAAAACCCTGGAGATGAGCTTTACCTGGTGCATTCTTTCCCGACACCTCAAATCAGTTTCTAACTATCGTTCCCTGGTCTGGCCTTCAAATACCTGAACGCTACCCTTCGCACGCTGAGACTAGAACTTCTTGCGGCGCAACAAGGAGTCCAGAGTCGTATTCCCTCCACTGCTGCGGTCCCCACCGGGAGGCGGTATTAGATTGCTACGTATTGGAGATGGTGCGTGTTACATGTCATCCAGCTCGCAGACGCTGACTCCTCGACAGATCTTCCTCGTCTACGAATATGAGGCATTCCCCATTCCTAGTCACCACAACTGTGAACCTGTCACGACCGACGTCGTTCGCGGATCCCTCATGCCAAACAGAGCTCGTGCATATGCACAGTCACCGCTGAGATGGGCCAATGTGTAATTGCGGAGACCTTGTATAACGGTACAAGATCGTTTAGCTGTAGTACTAGTCGTAATACAATGCCATGTAATTTCCCTAGCTTCTTGATTCGACAGTGGTATGAAGGATCCGTGTCCCGAACAAGCGGAATACGACCGCAACTAACTCTTCGAGGACTATACAATAAAATGGTAACGTTAGGCTTCAAAGTACTCCCATATTCTGAGGAATGTACCTTCGCGTACCCTTCATCGCATAGAAAAGCTCAAATACGAGATTTCCAAACACCACCAGGCCCGAACTCGTCGAGACTTCGCTACTTGAGTAGGCTTGCCGTGGATTAGGCATGATCAGCCCCTTGCAGCGATCCGCTGAGCTTGACGTCGAACGATATCAGAAACACCAAGAAAGCGGTATACAAGAGAAGCTTACGCACAAGACCGTGAATGCTCTAGTTCCTGTCCATAAGCGCAAAACTCGAAGGTAACGAATTAGGACCACTGCGTTGGCGTCTTTGTGTGGTTGATGTAGCATAGTACGAATCGTTTTGCCATGCTGAAGGTGGAGGTGCCTAAGAAGGTTCATGGTCGTCGCAACGGTGGTCGGAGTCTCCATAGTCCTAGCTCCATGTGTATGGCTGCTCGGGTGAGTTATGTCGACGTTCAAGAGAAAGCTAGCATTATATAGATTAGAAGTGAGTGAAGCTGGGCAAGATCGAGACTGACCAGCTTCTGCTTCAGCATATCGCCCTCAGCTTGTCGTCTCCGTTTCAAGGCTTCAAATTCAACAATATCGATTCCCAGTTCCGCGTTACTACGGTGTGAGTGTGAGAGGTTGGTCTTCTAACGCTACGATGACTGGGCCTAGCGAGGGAGCGAGCGATATCAGAAGAACATGACAATTGAAAAGAAGAGAAGACGCACATGGCGCTCGGGAATGGAGTGTCCAACCTCGACAGTATGTTAGGGATCCCGGCCGGATAAGCGTTCTCTTCAGCCTGAGTTCACATTGAGGTCGATGAATAGGCACTGTAAGAGGATTTCGGTAGTCGATAGGCCTCTGCTGGATTGAAGAAAACGAAACGTACGAATGGTCCAAAGCCCAATATGTAACCTATACCACTGTTTCACCGCCCCTTCAGAGTTGAAGCAACGTATTTCGACAGTCGAGTGAGGTTGATGAGGCAAAGGTAACAAGTCCTGCAATGGTAAAAATGAGTGAAAAGTGAGCAGTTCGAGTAAAATTTAAGGCTTAGCAATTACCGAACAAGAAACACCACAAAATCCCAACCAGCAGCTATCGCTTTGCTCCGGATCCGTATTCCTTCTCCAGATATGAAACATCCGCCATACAGTTGTCGATACTGGAATTGGTGTTCGGAATGAAGACCCAGCGCCGTTCGGGTGCCTCTGTGGACAGGTTAGCGTCAGCAGAAGGTATGGTGTGAGGATAACGCACTCTATTCCTGACCAAGGATTTCACCTAGGAAAGACGTTCATCTACTAGCCAGAAGCTGGGCGTTGTTTATAGCATTCTGGAGTATGCGTGTTAGACGATGCACAAGTAAAGGACAGCAAGTTTAAGATAGTAACCTGCGCGTCGGTTCAGGTGAACGATTTGTCATGGCTGGGTACCCAAATCATCTTTGGGTATGAAGAGACGAAGTGGGTGATTCCTGGAATGCCCTAGATGGTGCTTACTGTGAGGACGACCCCAGTCGGTGGGCGTCGAAGCAGGAAGGGATGTCAGAAGAGCGTCTAATTAGACAGCGGGGGTAAATATTTTTTTGCGCGACAGGGCGAACCGGGGCGAGACGGGCGCGAGCTGGACGCAAATGAGCTGGGCGCGAACTGAGCGCGAAGAACATCGTTAGAAGAATATCATAAGTCACAATAAGGAATACCTACCGTCTTTGTACTATATTGCTTTGGTTGTTCAATATCATGGACTCGCAGATTTACACGCGAGCAGTTGGTTATCACGCGCATTGTCTGACTTGCCTTTTGCTACGACGACTATCACTCACCCTCTTTTCCTCTTCGCATGCCTGAAAACGGTGTTGTCAACAAATTGCACCAAGAAATACTCAAGAAGTCAGGGGAAGACGGAGAATCATCAAAGAAAAGTGCAGACGATGAGTCGGAATACGGTGCGTGGTACCTGGCCTTTTATTTGTTAGACTGGGAGACGATGACTTCTCATTATAGGAACTTTTGTTGTACACCAGCCGTGCGTTGCGTTGACCACGGGCAAACGCCAGACCGTTGTCTTTCACCAGGCCCCTGATGATGACCGCCATTTCCTTCCCCTTCCCTTCCCAAAATCCAAGCAAACAGACAAATGTTCAACCTGCCAAGCACCTGAGGTGAGCTCTTCATAATGATATTAATGAGTACTCGCAACTCATAATAATGCTAGTCTACTACAAACCTACTAGAGGTTGCATGCAGTCGTGATATTCGCTCGGTATGTTCACATTCCAATCTGTCCACTGGAGTTCTGATCTTGCACATACTTCAGCACTATGCTACTCACAAATTATCGCGTAAAACAACTGCTGAAATAGTCAATCTTCTTCAGCCTCGGGGACGTTTGTTTTCAGCAGTCAGAGGGAAGGAGATTGCGATTGGGATTGGCGAGGTGAGCAAATGACTTGAGCATTTGCAGTATCAAGTATTGATTTATTTACCTCGTCCAGTATGCATTTCGCATCTGCTTTGGGACGGAGGGACATTGTTTATGGATCCTTACAGCTCACTACAACTCTATCGTAGGCGGTCAACTATCTAATCGCGGCGAGAAGGGGAAAGCATTCCAGGTCCCGCCAAATCTCATATTCGGCCCTCCTCGCAATACTCCGCTTCAGATTACCATTCAGGCTGCGTTTATTCGGCCTGATTGGACCTTGATTTTCGTGGACCATCAGGTATTCATCACCTTCCATGTCATGAGGCTACGTCAGCCTTGTTCTGCCAATGATTTTGCACAATGTTCCCCTGTATGTCACATACCTTCGTTTCTTGTGGCCACGTCTAATGACCATTCAGCTCTGGCATAGGCTCTGGAGCGCTCAGCATGGTCCTGTCTACAGCTCTGAGCCAGAGAAAACACTTGCTGTTCTTGACGCTTTTCGGAACGAGGTTCAAGAATCCTCCTTGGACTACACTCCTGTCTGGAAAGTGATGAAAGAACGCCAAGATGTATTCAATGGTTTCGGGGCACAGGAATCTTGTGATACCCTGTTTGAAGCACTGATACACCCCAAGATGCCAGTGTCCTATGTTTGTAAACACGATGAGGTATGGAGAAGGTTCCATAAAGCGGTCATTCAAGATCACCTCCAGCGAATCGCTTCGCTGAAGACCGCCAAGCTTCCATGTGTCTCTGGGAGGAGGAAGTTTCCTTTTTCCATGAACGTCGACGGTCATAACCGGTACCTCCATACCATCACATGCTACCGAAGAAATCCTGTCTCCTTCTCCGTAGAGAAACTGACACAGGCACATGCTCTTGGGTTGTTCAACCCTGACGCTGTTCTTGGGGAAGATGGTGTGGCTCTCAGTAAGTGGCTCTCTTTTGTGACTTTGAGTCAAGCTTCTCAAAACCATAGCCAGTACCGTCGGGACTGTGTGACTCAAGGGCAGATATCTTTCCAGCTGTTCCTTTTCGTGTTCGAGCAGGATGCCACACAGCCAAGGTTGCCAACTACATGTTTACCATGCCCAAACATAAGCAGTCTCTCAATGGTACTCTTACTGTTTATGCCCCATGGACCTGTCGGCTACCAGATTCTTGGATCTCGGACACTGTGAGTTAGCATTTGGCTACTGCCATCTTCGTGATGCTGACACTTTCAGTCAATGTCGGCTGGGGTTGTTGATATTAGCAAAATCTTGAATGAGACTACACTTGGGCCATATAGCTTCCAAGTCTTTGTGGATTGCTCTTGGAGCAAACAGCATATCCTTAACACAGGTAAAAGCTCTACCTTGACCGATACAGTGGCCACTGTTTCAATGCGTGGCCGTAGGGCGAAGATTCAAGATGGTGGAGCAATTATGAAGCGTCCATTGGTCCGCAAAATCAAATTGGGGCAGTCTAGCAAGAGTCAGCGTCGTTATAATTTGGACCCAGAAGATGATAATGGGAATGTGTCTGGGAGTGTTACTATGATGGAAACAGAGGACAGTGGTAGGATGACTCGGAGCCGTACCAGATCAAGAAATGTAAACCCGTACTAGTCAAAAGCTTGCACTTCTCACTGTACAGCCATTTATAGATCTATACCATGATTCTAAAGACACCCCCAACAATTTCTACAATGTTTCCCAAGCTAGAATGGTCAGAATCCTGAGTTACACCAAATTTGGGTGGAAGGTGCAGTTTCTGGGGTGACCACAAGCTTACGCTTCTGGCTGGGGGGTGTCTCAAACCTCTTTAGAATCATGTTATACACCTGTACGGGAATGTATAGCCAGAAGCGTAAGCTTGTAGTCACCCCAGAAACTGCACCTTCCAACCAAATTTGGCGAAACTCAGGATTCTGACCATTCTAGCTTGGGAAACATTGTAGAAATTGTCAGGGTGTTCCAAATCTCTTTAGAAACATAGTATATGTCTGTACGGGAATGTACAGCCAGAAGCGTAAGCTTGTGGTCACCCCAGAAACTGCACCTTCCACCCAAATTTGGTGTAACTCAGGATTCTGATAGTTCTAGCTTGGGAAACATTGTAGAAATTGTTGGGGGTGTCTTTAGAATCATGGTATAGATCTATAAATGGCTGTACAGTGAGAAGTGCAAGCTTTTGACTAGTACGGGTTTTCCCGTACAGACATATACTATGTTTCTAAAGAGATTTGGAACACCCTGACAATTTCTACAATGTTTCCCAAGCTAGAATGGTCAGAATCCTGAGTTTCGCCAAATTTGGTTGGAAGGTGCAGTTTCTGGGGTGACTACAAGCTTACGCTTCTGGCTATACATTCCCGTACAGGTGTATAACATGATTCTAAAGAGGTTTGAGACACCCCCAACAATTTCTACAATGTTTCCCAAGCTAGAATGGTCAGAATCCTGAGTTTCGCCAAATTTGGGTGGAAGGTGCAGTTTCTGGGGTGACCACAAGCTTACGCTTCTAGCTGTACATTCCCGTACAGGTGTATACCATGATTCTAAAGAGGTTTGAGACACCCCCAACAATTTCTACAATGTTTCCCAAGCTAGAATGGTCAGAATCCTGAGTTTCGCCAAATTTGGTTGGAAGGTGCAGTTTCTGGGGTGACCAAAAGCTCCAGCCTCTGATGGCTCAGCTATGTGCAGGTACATAATAACTACACTATTTACTCTCTACTCTTTAACTTCTTGGACCTAAGTTCCCTGTTGACGGGAATGGGCTGAGGCCCCTTCTTGCGCTTTCTAGGAGGTGCAACAACCTCGCTTTCCTCGTATCCAGACTTCACAGCTGATTCCATCTGTAGTGGAATCGATGGAACAAATTCCACATATTTGGGTCCTTTGGCCTGTATCAGGGTTGCAGCATAACATGTGTTAGATTTGCACATTATTACAAAAAAGGCTTAGAAACTCACCAAAAGATCCTCATCCCACTCTTTCCCATCACCACAAGACTTGTTGTAGTCAAGAGACAAATGCTCGTAAGGATCCCAGTTGTCCTCATGATGCCCCACGTCTAATCCCCACTGAGAGTATCCGGCATCTCCAGCTTCGTTTGACTTCTCAAAAAGATCTTGCTCCAGTTCAAAGAGACATTCTTCGTCTACATCAATCGCCCCTTTGGGTTCCTTTTTCCGAACAGCATTACGCTGATGGTTCCAAGCAGCAGCTAGAAGCTCGTCAAGCGAGTTGGCCGCTATACCAGCTTGTTGCAGTCGATATGCAGTAAGCAGTGTGAGCATGTGAACCCATGGGAGCTTATAAAACCAATTGACCCGCTCGTCCACCACCTTACTGATATTGGTCTCGAACCAATTCCCCAATCTCGACAGGTCATCCCATGATATGTCTCCTCCAACATATTTCAGAGGCACCATTGAATGCAATCCTTTCTTCATACGCCTGAGCTCTGCAGCAGCAGGGATCTTGGCCACAAGCTCTGGGAGCTCTGGGTTCCTATACGCCTTCTCCAAGATATCGAAGTGTGGCCTTAACGCATCATCTATCTCTTGGGTGTAAGGCTTCGCAAATTTCAGCACCTCCTCTAACGCATCATCTTCCTCATTGACCGGCTTGATCATCTGTGCACTGTGTATCCACTTCCCGAGCTAGCAAAGTTGCAGTGAGCTGAGAATCAAGGAAATGATCAGCAGGAAATCAAAAGAGAACGCACTCTGATAGAGCGTCGCTTTTTTACATTCCTCCAGCAACTGTCTACTATGCTCTCTTGCCCGATATCCGAAGTGAGGCGAGATATGTTTGAGCTGCTTTGGAGAAACGAACAGCCCCGCCACCAAAGGACAGTCCATGAATACTTTGTCGAAGTCTTTTTCTTTCCGATAACCTCTCGATCAATTATACGTACAGGGTACCAGTAGTCACCTCGTTTACAGAGAGCACCACGTCCTGGTCTTTGGAGCAAACTTTCAGCATTGAGCACGGTATCTGAATGGCAATGATACTTACAACAGGCGGTCGGCCATCTTCCCAATTGTGACACGTCCCTTCTTGTCAGGCCTATGGAACACTGAAACAACCCTACAAGTGTCGCATTCAAAACTGAGGCTCTCGTCGACAGTGTGTTCTCCTGCACGACCATTGCTCTGGCATGCTATATGCTGCCACTTGTAACAACCGTCGCATTGGATGAATTCACCGCCATCCGATGATAAGTCTCTGCCATCACCACTCGTACCACATCTGCACTCTACCCCAAAATCAGACTGTGCGTCTGAAGGTGTAGGGGACATTATCTGGCGTATAGATGACTTCCGCCTTTTCACAGGTAATGTATAAGATTCCCGAGTCACTTGAGGCTCCGAATTCTCCTGAGCCAGTTGCGGCTTGCCAGTGGGCGAAGCATCCGAATCTGAATTAGAGACTAGAGGCTGTTTCTCTGGCTCGAGATTATCAATGGCCATGATATCTTCATTGCCAGCAATGGAAAGTGGACTCGAGGGTTTGGAAGGACTTGCTTGGGATAGTGGAGGTATACGGATCGTCAGAGGAGCCCTCTGCTGTCGTGGTCGATACTCGAGGAACCGGGATTTGACTGGATTTGACCGCCAAGTTATATCCTGCCAGGGAAGCAACTCCAAGTCTTGACGAGTTAAGGTTGCAGTCAAAGGAGTTTTCACATCGCCCAAGTGGGACCTTGACAATGAGATGTGGTGTAACTCTGCCAAACGTGTTGTTTGCATTGCAAAGAACTTCTGCTGTGCAGCCGTACCTCCTTGGAGTTGGTACACCGCACCAACAGTTACACAGTTATCATCCAGAGCAATCGAGGAGCCATATAAATGTGTCTTGAGCTTCGCTGATGGCTCGTGCCACGGAACACCATGGTTGCGCATCCCATCATATGTCAATACTGTGCGAGGGGAACTTCCAGAAGATCCAACATAGCGAGCAAAGTAATGACTGGATGAGCGGTTGTATAAAACTCGTCCTACCAGATCATAGCAAAGACCCTCTTCATGATTTGGCTGTCGGCGGCGGGAGTTATGATGGGGAAATAACCTTTCGGGCAGGTTCCATGCACGGTAGTCCCTAAGCTGATTGTCTGATTGGCCCAATTCGACGATAAGAAGAATTGGAATTGAGACAAGTGCCTCAAATCCTGATCGAGAACCGTTACAGGTGAGTTCACCATCTTTGACCCGCCAACAGTTATTTAGCGGGTGTTCGCATGGAGGTAAGATATCGGGGATTTGGGTTTGGGCGTGAAGCCAAGTCTGGAGATTACCACCAGTGGCATCATGATCCAGACTTGAAAGAACATGGACCGAAGTGTAATCAGGACGATGCTTCACCTGGAAGTGCTCTTGATGACCAGAGTTCTCAGAGCACCGCCAAATGTGTACACTGAGCGAGGAGAAATACAACTGTGCCCAATCCAACGTGTCGTACTGCGGCTCTGAAGTGGAAGCATCCGCAGGTCCATCTTCCATTGGCATCTTCCGGTCATGCTTGAGCAATAGTCCAAGCCACACAAACGATGATTCCTCCACCTTGGGATCAGTTGACCTCCCAAACCTCGCTTTCTTGAGGAACTTTAAAAATGCATCACGATTCTCTGTGAGCTCCGTTGATAGTCTGATTGCAGCATCAGCCCGGTTATATCCCTCAGTTTGTGAATTTGTGGATAGCAAGGGAAGGTACTGTTCGGTGGCTAGATGGCGGAATTGGAGGCACTCATAGAGCGACCTCAATGAGCGATGGCTACCCATATGGAGAAAGCGGACACTGAAATCAGCCCAGTTGTGACTGGCCGAAATGAAGAGGAGCTCGAGCATAGTGTCGAGCCAACATGTAAGTGGCTTCCACACATAACTGGGGAGACCGGTTTTACCAGAGCTACTCTTTGAGGCCAGGGTGAAGAAGTCGGTAATAGTACCCTTTGGCTGTTTGCTCGGCGCCTTCTGGGAGCTTCCAACAAGCTCCTTGCTTGTATCAGGTGGACGACCTGCTTGAGTCTTTTTATCGGACTCGGAGATCTTCCCATTTCGTCCAGGGTGTGTTGTGCCTGTCCATCTGGCAACCTCTTTCCATGGTTCCGTTCGACCGTATTGCAATGGTATGCCTGCTAGAAGCATGACATTAGAAGTCAATTTCGATACTTACATTCATAATGGAAACAACTTACCCAAGCTTCGTGAAAATTGCTTTCGGAAGTGTTCTGCAACACCAAATAACGCACGAAGTCCTGAAAGGAGCTCATGATTGTTCCCAACACCACTATAGATTACCCAATGAAGGGCTTCCTCTGGGTTCGTAGAATCTGGAATTGAATCCCAGATGGCAGGCTCCATTCTTCGCTCCGTGCGAAACAGCATGGACGCGTGGGCATCTCGCATCCACCATGCTAGCCACGACCGTGCCTCAGGAAACTCTTTTCCCACTTGAACTGCGAGCTCAAGAAAGTGATTAGAGTCATTTGCCTGGAGCAAACTGAGTGCCAATGACTCGAATCGAGAACTTTCAGCAGGTGAAACAACAGCACTAATCTTCTTGATGCGTGTAACTGATGCTCGGAAATGCTGTTTACAGCCCTTCAGAAGAGTTGCGGCAACAGCAAGAAGCTCTTCCTCTGTTCGGGTGTTGTCGGGTCGACTCATCCAGAAATCTGCAAATGCAAGGCAAAAACCATTGCGCTCTGCTTCAGAAAAGTCGATTACCTGTATTGGCAATCAGTCCCAAATAAGTTCATAGGTGGATAAACTAACTCACTCCAGCAAACAAATCATCAGTAATCGGCAGCTGGGTCGTTTTTCGCTCTTCTGCAATGCTTGATAACAAAATCCGAAAATGAAGGCGATAGTGTTCTGCAGTAGCACCATTAGACTGTGTAAACAGAGTTGGTGTCCAACGATGAAGGCGGTGGCAATAGACAGAGCTGATGATAAGGAGAGAGGTTTTGATGCGCCAGAATTTATGTGCAGCGTCAGAAACAAGGCCGTTGAGGGGCTCGTTGACACTGTCCTGCATTGAGGCTAACTGGGACCTCATCCATGGAGTTTGCAAGCAGATTACGGAAACGGCGCCGTTTTGGCTGAAACGAAGGAAGTTCGGATGCTCTCGGTCGAATGCTGCAAGTACCTCCTGGAAGTTCTCGATGTTTGTTCCTCCGATGTACTTCTTTCGGATGGCAGTTCGCTCCTTGGAGACACGGTTGATATTAGCAAGTAGCGGGCTTATCTCTGCCACAGACTTGCCAGGCCCTGCCATAGTCGGGACACCAACAACAAGGGCATTCGGCTTGACTTGTGGATGGTGAACGACAAGGTCTTCGAACTCCTTCTCCTCCTGTGTTGAAAGGTGCAACAGTCTCGGGGGGCGAGCATGGTCGTGACGGCCAACATGCTTGTAATGAATTCTATTGCCATCGTCATAGAACCACAACTTCTCCACTGCAAGGCACTTCCGATGAATCAGCGAGGCGCTACACTCTGGACAAGGAGATTCAAGCTGAGTGCTTTGGCCGTTCGTCTTCGTCAAAGGTCGTAGAACGTAGTTGCATGAGCTACATTCAATAATACCTTGACAGCGCCGTTCAACTCGCCTGCCCGATCTCCAATCGTGAGCGGACTCGTCACCTTGCACCTTCTTTGCAAACCCAGACTTTCGAGTCGTCCAGTGAGACATAAACTGATCGTTTAAGTCATACGTAGCTTTGTCACAGTCGAGTGACATGTCCCCGTCAGGCCAACAGTTCCATATCCTCTGAGTATTGGCAGGAACAGAAGCAGGCGTAGAAACATCTGCCGTTTCTGCTTCCTTTCGTTCGGTAGGCCGGGGAACAGGCATTGCTTCTGTGGAAATGGCGATTGAAGTGCCAGCCTGCGGTATCGGAGCAGTATATGACTGTATCGGCCGTGTCGTAGTCCGTTGCACATGAACTGCTGGTTGTGGTAAACATGGATGGATAGGTGCGGTAGGTGCTAGCTCTTCTATCAGATCTATACACCAATACCATGTTTTCGGGCGAAATTACTGACCGGCAACTCTGGGAACATTATATCCTGGAATAATAGCGGGGCCTGTTGAGATTAGAGGTCGCACCATGGCCTCAATAGCTCCTAGAAAGAGACATATATAAGCTTGATAAGAGACAGGTGTTGTTGATAAACATACCATCATGATCAACGACTGGAATCAGTTTATTTGAGGCATACGTGGCCTCGAATGGACCATCTATAGGGATCGAGGCTTCATCGCCTACATTGGCACGGCTAGAGCCAGTTGGGTGTCTGATTTTCTTATAGATCGAGCGAACAAAATCCTTTGAGCAGACGACCAAGATAAACGTGAGGAAATGCAAGTTTTCACTGCAAAGCAGAACATACCATCAGGAAGCATGAAAAGAGGGGACATGAAAGTAAACGGCTGGTCCGTCGAACGTGTTATTTCCAACGTCGTCAAGGCTGTCAAACGTGCGGATAGCGACGCTATCAAGGCCTTCGACATTGTTTATGCGCCAGATCCTGCGCAAGTTGTCAGCCCAAAGGTTTTCCCGGTGTAGTCAATACCGCTGGATGCCACCACAAGTATCTTCCGTGTTCGTCCGCCAACGTGGTTGAGATATTGTACCGGGCGAGATCGGGCGATCACCGGGCGAAATAGGACGAGATCAGGCGCGAAGGGGCGCGAAGGGGGCGCGAAACGGGCGCGAGAGGGGCGCGAGAGAGGCGCGAACAAGTTGCAGGAAAAAATTCAGAGGCACAATGCTTTAATCCTAGTTTAATGGTGTGTTGAGATTAAATGTGACAAATATCACCCAGATAACGATTTAGATGACTGAGAGGGAGTTGTCAGTACGCAAATTCAAGAGAGAGAAGTGTTACACACTGATATTAAGAGCGACATCCTCAAGTTTCGCTCTGGTTCCTACATAATTCCCCATATTTCAATCTCATTTTTCATTTCACTAGCTCAAAGAAGTAAAACCCAGTGGTTTGCGAGGTTTGCGATATATAACTCTCACAAGATGTGATGTTGTCCCAGGTGCCAATATTCATGTATTACAAGTTGTGAGAATACAAGGAACATAAAAGATCTAATGGGCAGAAGTTACTGGATATTGTTATTTGGTGTCTATACAGTGATATTTACTTGCTCTTACTGTCATGTAGTGTTACTGAACGTGAGCTTCAAGAGGTATGAGGTTGCGGTTGAGTTTCGAGGATGGATGACGTGGCCTGGGAAGCGAGGCGATATCTGGGCGAAATTCGCGCCCGATCGCCCGAAATCGCCCCTTCGCGTCGATTTTCCCTAGCCCAGACAGCGGTGGTCCGCGGCAGGTCCGCGAAATAAAGAAAAATGCGGCTCTTTCAACACCTTCACGATACCTCTAGATCTAGCCATTTGGATGGAGACAGCCCGTAGACACAACAAGGGAAGAGATAGGAAGGACCGAAGTTGACCGAATCGTAGCCCGAGTGCGTACGACCTGTTTCTGAACCCTTTGCCCAACTCTCATAAGACTCGACCTCTAAGACTCTACCTCTAAGACTCTTCGCCCAGTTGGATCACCGCCATCGATTACTCTCTCAAGATGCTCGGAAAAGTCACGATTCTGATCTGACGTTCGGTGAAGAAAACATCCTCAGTGCAGCGCTTAGCCTCGGACATACCACTGAGACAGCATAAATGTTGTTTGATTTCCTGAAAGACTCATTATTCATTACTCAGGCTCTTCATACAACCTGTACATAGGGTTCAAATAATCTCCAGAATGGTCACAGCTCCGTCCCCATCCAAGTTGAACCGTGCCATCATTGACTGCATATCCTCTTCAGAGTCACCCAACTCCGAGAGCTCTGGGGTCTCCCAAACACCGACACGTCTGAATTGCTTATCCGAAGCATGCGTGACGAACAAGCCAGCGGCGTGGATGTCTTCAAGAGCAGGACCCATGTTCCATAGAATAGGAACTGCCCACACTTCTCCGCGTACTTCCTCTGTACTATCGACATAGACCTTGCCTACGCACAACAGAGATTCGTCGACCCGACTAGCATCCAGTGTCTCCAGCCCAGCTTCCGTGTTATCCCTATACGTGAACAGCCTCGATTCATCGCTGCTGATGTTCCATTTTATGGGAATCATGGTTGAACGTATGGTCAACAAACCGGAATTGACCTTTCCATGCGGTAGACGTTCATCATCCAAGCCGACAACACATTTCAATACTTCACACTGCTTCAGCTGTGTGGGATCCTCCACGAATGCCATGTCCAATCGCTGATCCAAGGCGTAGTACAGGCTTATCTGCCCATCAACAGATGCCCAGGACCAAGAAGGTGCAAGATAGAGCGCTGGTCGTTTATGAGGCAAGGTGTCTTCTCTAATAGTCCACAAAAGATCATGTGGAAGGAACTTTTCCCAGAGTCCCGCAAGGTACCTTCCTTGCATCAAAGTCCCTCCTGGTTCTGATTCTGGATACCAAACACGATGGAACCGCTCTGCAACTGCTCCAAATGCAGTTAACTTATCCCCTGGCTTCGTTGTAATACGTCCTGTATAATTCATCACCACCGACGCCCATTCCATTCGCAGCAGCCGCCAGTTACCCCTCTTCCACCCCACGACGTGTTTAGGAATTTCACCATCTGGAACAAACATGACATCTGGAAGGTGCTCTGTTTTGTGAGGACCTGCATGAGCTCCACCAATGTAGGAGACCGCAGTCTGGCAGTGATACTGAATTGTATCAGATGCATAGACAAGTTTACGTGCAGAGAGGAGGCGCTCTTCAAGGCACCAAGCACGTTGGTTGACTGGTTCACGTGATCCATCATAAGGGATGAACAAGGGGCAGATAGACACTGACCCCAGGCGGCCATCTTTGCACCAGAAGGGGAGGCGTGGAGGCGGTGGGGCAGGTGGATCACGGTCTTGGAGGAAGCCAGCAAAGGCTGATTTTGCAGATGAAGCAATAATGGTGATATAAGCATCGCGGAAGATTCTGGGTAGCTGTGTAAGCTCCACTTGTTTATCTTCTCTAGAATCCTGAATAATGCAAAATGAATCGACCCAGAGATAGCGCAAGCCATACTTATTGGTAGCTTCGATTGCATCACGAATCGTTCTCGGTATGAGATCCAAGCTGATCCCATGCGCATATGTGTCAAGATTCGTTGTGACGGTACAGTTGGGTTGTCCGCCACCCCAAACATAGCTAAGTGCTACATATGTACCAGGTTCTCCATGGCTTGTGAGCAATTTTGGGCGCTCAGGATTGAGACAATCAATGACACGTGTAGGAAGGCGCGGGGAGTTTGCGGGTTTGGGGCACATGTTGTGGTTTGCAATGCAGTCTTGTAGGCATCCTAGCGCTAGGGAGTATGCTCGCGATGAACCTACATCCCTTATTGGATCTCTAGCTACAATTTCAGTAGCAGCAGGGTCATCTGTGCGTGGCTCAGGCTCAGCTAAATCTTGCAGAGATAATCAAAACCATACCCGAAGAGGTGAAAAGAAAGTATCCATTGTTTGCAATTTCAATGCTGTGACCTTCTAATCTGACCGCCATGATCTGGGCATTGAGAGGAGTTACGAACTGAAAGCCAGCACTGAGGTGGATCGGAGTTACTATCCTCAGGATGACGTTAAATTGGTCTTCGTGGTCCTCCTTGTCGGTGACGAGCACACTGCAGAGAGTGCATCCATGATCTGCAGACGTTTGAACTTGTCCCCAGGTTGTAGCATAGGTGAGCTCTTCTCCTATTATAAGCCGCCTCCAAGACTCTCTCGAGAGTGGACTAGCCCAGCAATTTTTGCAGACCATGTTTTCCATTGGAGCACTTTGGAAGACATTTGCCAGCTGAAAGTGTGTGAAGACATGAACTCACTGCGTTTCCGAGCTGGTCCTGTTTTCGTCCGAGAACTTCATGGGTGCAAGTGTGATGCGTTTGGAAGGTGTCCGCTAGCACAGCCGAAGTGTACCATCACAGTAACAGGGAACCACGCTTCGGCCGTAAAGCGGCTTGAATCTTGATCAAGAAAAGATCTTACCGCGCACCTCCCAACGTCAGATCGTGTCAGACTGGACAGTTTGGAGTAGTCATCACATCGTCAATACATAAATTCGAGCACTTCATCAATTTGAGGCTATAAAGTTCGATTCTACTCGGGGTGAAGAATTAACGTGTCCAGAACTATGGCTAAAGCTCTAAAGAGCCGACTGTTTCCAACAGGAGAGAAACTCTCGTAAAGTAGGGTATGGAAAGTCTGAGTTCGCCATCTTCATCAATGGAATCGCTGACCGCTGGGAACACCATCAGCATCGGACGGGAAGCTGGACAAAGTTGCTCGCGACGTTCCTGCTTTTAAACCTCGATAACAAAAGTGCCTGTGTATTAAGTCAAACCAGGCATCGCGGAGTACGGTCGACGCGCATGCTTGGACTAAGCCTCGTAGAACGCCATCGAGGGCATCGTATCTCCCATCAGGTGTCAGGTACAGATGACTGTTTGATGTGGATGTGATAGCATGGAGCCGCTGGAGAAGAGCCTCTCGAGCCTTTTTGGTGTTGTTAGTGACCCGCTCGATGGTCTTCGGATGTCTACAGCAAGAATGGTCAGCAAGAGACCCCTAGATGAAAGAGATAGGTTTTACTTGAGCATGAGACGCCATTTTGGGCGGCCTCAGAATGCAGTTGTCCGAACCGGTTCCAAACCGGTTTTGCCAGTTTGAACCATAGTTTCAGAAATTCACGAATGCCGGTTCCGGTTCCAGTCTTGGATGCAGTCCCAGACCGAAACTGGTTACCAGAACCGGATGACAACGCTATCTTGAGCTAAGGTGGAGCAGTTCCTAGATACAGAGTACGACATTCTCCGGGAAAGAGAGCAAGATCTTGACTCTGCAAGGCGCCGGGATAATGATAGGGAAGCCCATGAAAGTGGATATTATGATTCGCCTTCAACATCGTTCGTGTGTAGGATACAAGAAAGGTAGAATCAGTGATGGATAGATGGCGCAAAAAGACGACAGTTGTTTTGGGCAGCAGATGAGAGGTTGATGTGACACGGATTTGGTAGCGAGACGATGACGAGGTATCATGCCGGGGAAACGTTCATTCCACTGCCATTATCCGAGAGTTGGGGAGTACTAGGTATATTGCTTGGAGATTGGTTTGAGGACCGTGAAGCCGCTCAACAAAGGATAGTCCCCGGACCCGGTGCTGAAGATTTGGGTTTTCCGAGTCGGGCTCTTCGCTCTGCCTTTCCCTAGCCAGGCTATCTTGACGAGGATTTCCTCCGTATCATGGGCTATTCAAGACTAAGTAACTGCATCTCTATGTATCAGTTACAAGAATCCAAGCTCGATTGCACTGGTGTACACACCGTGTATGTCCAATGTCGTTTTCCCATTCACCAGCTTCGACTTATTTCTTGTTATGAAAGTCCACTACTCCTTGTTTAGATCAGCTCCAGGCCCATTGTTCAAAGGCTGGAATGGCGCTGAACGCGTTTCGTGGTGATGGAAATAGGGAAAGAAGGCGATCCGCGCAGGCCGACTCGGTTTCTTCCCAGCTTCCAGTTGGTCGGAGGTTTATCCTCTCAATCCTTAGCCTACTCGTTATGTGCTTCAAGAGGCATCGAGACAAAATCGATTATCCTTGAAGAGTATGTCTTCCGTCACCTTTCGCTCATTCAAGATATTGAAGCTTGAAATGCATTAGACGGGGCTGGGGAATTTTGACGCATGCGTGCGCAAGCGGAACGCCAGCGCATACGCGGCAATGATAGGCATACGACTGTGACTTGAACCTCCAAACCTTCCCCAAACCTAGGATACGTATAGAGGTATGTCTAATTACCACCTTAATGAATGATTGGGCCTATAGTATTCCCGGATAGCCGCTAGTCACACGGCCCGTCAAAGTTACCACGCCTGTGCAACATTACATACCGTGCCCGTGCATCATTCTGTACCGTCAATGTAACTTATGTACCTCCAATAATAATCTCATCGTCTCGCCTTTTCAAAACCTTTTGGGTGAGTCATCCGTAGTTCGTACTCAGCAACAAGATGCTTACAATAGACCATATTGGCGTACCCAGCACTTACACGCTGAGATCACACGCCCCAGAAACTCAGCATTTCCTCGCTGACAATTTTCATGCTGTCCCTGTGATGATATTCCGTCTACCTCTCAGCATTTCTCCACCGAGATACCTTTCCCCCGACGTCCCAGCATTTCCTCGCCGAGATACCTTGCCCTGGACAACTCAGAGTTTCTGCGCCGAGCTGGACACCCTATGACCTCTCAGCATTTCCTCACCGAGATCCTTTCGACATGACAACTCAGAAGTTATGCGCGGAGATCCACATCCTACCATCACTCAGCATTTCCTCACCCAGATATATTCCCCAGGCCAACTCAGCTTTTACGCGCGGAGATCCACATCCTACCATCACTCAGCATATCCTCGCCGAGATACCTTCCCCTGGACAACTGAGAAGTTATGCGCTGAGAAGGACACCATACCATCTCTCAGCATTTTCTCACCGAGATCCTTTCGACTGGACAACTCAGCTTTTACGCGCGGAGATCCACATCCTACCATCACTCAGCATTTCCTCACCCAGATACATTCCCCAGGCCAACTCAGCTTTTATGTGTTGAGAAGGACATCATACCGCCTCTCCGCATTTTCTCACCGAGATCCTTTCGACTGGACAACTCAGCTTTTACGCGCGGAGATCCACATCCTACCATCACTCAGCATTTCCTCACCCAGATATATTCCCCAGGCCAACTCAGCTTTTATGTGTTGAGAAGGACATACTACGACCTCTCAGCATATCCTCGCCGAGATACCTTCCCCTGGATAACTGAGAAGTTATGCGCTGAGCAGGACACCATACCATCTCTCAGCATTTTCTCACCGAGATCCTTTCCACTGGACAACTCAGCCTTTACGCGCTGAGAAGGACATCCTACGACATCTCAGCATATCCTCACCGAGACACCTTCCGCGTGCCAACTCAGCGTTAAGGCGCTGAGATACCTTCCCCTGGACAACTCATAATTTATGCGCGGAGATGGACACCCCACGACCTCTCAGCATTTCATCACCCAGAAACGATCACACTCAGCACTTTCTCGCTCAGACCGGAACCCAATGACAAACATGGTCATACCAGTGACCACGACGATCGCCTTTCATACCTATCGACTTCATCCACACTCTGTCAACAACAACAGGTATGATCACTATGCTCAGTCTTGTTGCAGTGAACTCACTATCATCAGGTGAAATGACTTCATCCTTTTATCCGCCCACCTTGGATAACCTACCACTTGAAGTGTTGGGCAGAATAATTTCGCAAATTTTCGCCGATGGGTTTTTCCTCGACACACCGTCTTCCAAAGACCAGCGGAAACAACTGGCGGCCCTCCTTCAAATAAGCCGATCACTACGTTCCGCCACTTTCAGCGAAACACCATTTCACAAGATCTTCTTTCGCATTGGCCTTCCTCAGTCCTGTGGGCATTATCGAGGAACGCTGCCGTTTCTCAAATTCCTCGTCCCACACACGAAGCAGCCTCTCCAACTATCCATTAACATCATCGCTCCAAATTACCTTGCAGCACCTGATGATCTTGCCGTGGTGAAGAGGGATTTTCGTTGCGCGTGCTTGCCCACAGTGCTTTGCCAAAGTTGGCGATCACTCTCTTTAACAAACCTCGGAAACCTTCACTCTACCATCCTCCTCCTCCGTTTCATATCCCACTCTCATCTCCAGACTGTCAAGTCAGCAACCATTGAATCTCCCTGGACACACACTCACAGCATGATTCAGCAGCTGTTCCAGATCCTCCCTCATACCATTGATCGCCTCGTGCTACGCCTTGACGACTCTCAGCCCATGCGGCAGACTCTCGCCATGCCTCATATCTTACCCAATGTCACCAACCTCACTTTGACAACCACTCCATGCGCTATCATCGACATTTTGGCACTGCTTCCCGGTCTTCGGACAGCCGATGTTTCGGTCAGGTGCCATGACGACCCACGCACCCAACGGCGTTTTACCTCGCCTCCTGTTGAAGTGCCTATACTCCAATCTCTCACAATACGGCTCGTCAGGCACTTCCGGGATCACCAGATTGGTGACTTCCTTCATCATGAAGCCCCTGATATTCGTGATCTCCTCTTCCACATTAATCCCATCTCACTCCAAACACTAACGTTGCACTGGAAAGTTCCTATGTCCTTCACGCAGCCCGGACCTCTACGTGAAGGCCTGGAATCATTACTCACACGCACTTCACACTCCCTCCGCCAATTCGTTATCCTTAACCACGTCGATCTGTCCTACTTTGATCCAGTAGAGCTCTCGCTAATGATGGAGCATTGTGGAATTTGGGGGCGTTATGAGGTACAACCACTAGTCAAAACACCGTAGCTACATAGCTGCAAATACAAATTTGAACTCGTTTCTATCTCGAATGATCCGTACCCGAGTGATCTCGATAACGTCGATAATCAGTGTCACCAAACCCAAACCATACCACTACCATACCCTCTTTTTCAATCGTCGTCTTAACGTAAGTAAGTCAGATATACCGCTCCCAACTCAATCAGCCTAACAATTTCGCAGAGATTCCGACAGATGGTTCGGCAGAAGACCCAATTATCCACCCTTCCACCTGAACTTCTAGCGCGAATCGTTCGATATACTATTCCCTCGACAATGTCTATTGGCACTTCGGCCACAATGCATGACTGGCATACCCTTCGCCCTCTACTGCGCACTTCCAATTCACTCCGAACCACGACCCTTTCTCAAATCCCTTTCCTCCGTATATCATTGGACATGTCCTCCTGTCCCCATGACTCGCACTCTTTACACTTTCTCACCTTCCTCATTGAGCACGGCACCTCGCACCCACTGGATCCCACCATATTCATCGAATATCCCTTAGACCCCGGTGCTCTCAATTCACGCCCTGAATGTATCTGCATCGCCATTCTACGACGTCGAAACTGGCACTCACTAACGTTGCGAACCTATCATTCTCTCGAATTCGTATCCCATTTCCTCCAAACAAACATTTCACCTAACACGATGAGCACCGTTGACTCAGTGCAGCTCATGACAACAGCCCCGGTTTCTTCCTCGTCTATTGACGATCTTTTCTCCACTCTTCAATCGTACCAAGTTCATGGGAAGCTCCACTTGACTTTGGGACGATGGTCCCCCAGTCACTCTTATTCAGCTCAACAAACGATCCCACTCCCACATTTCACCTCGATTTCGCTTGAAGCCGATGCGCGGAGCATCCTCCCCATTCTCAGACACCTGCCTCATCTTCAATCCATCTCGGTCGACATTCCCCGGTGCGACAATTATCAAATTGAGCGCTGGCGTTATCAAGGACCCCCGGTACACCTTCCGATGGCTCGGCATCTCCTCTTATCCGTGCACGAGGTACTCGAGCCCATTGACGACGACAGTATCCACATCGTGGATTTCCTCACGTCTCTGATCACTCCCTCGTTGAGCACAATGCTATTGGAATGGCAAGTACGTCGCCCACCTTCAAACCCGGGACACCTACACAATGGGTTACACACGTTCCTAACCCGTCACCTTCGGCATCTTCACACCCTAACATTTCATAACCACATCGATGTCTCGCTTGTTGATCCAGACGACATCCGAACGTTTATCCGAGGTATTGGTATCAGTCCAGGCGTCTTGCAGTACGAGCAGGTCGCGAGGCTTACATTTGCGGAGTCGAGACACGAGGAAGAGGGATGGTGAGAACATGGACGGTTAATTAGCATACATAACACGTATTCTACGATCCAATCCAATGTATCTTTGTGAGCTAATAGATACCACCAGTCACAACCACGTGAATGTTAATTTGTCACACTGCATCAATTCTCATCAGCAACACCTACTCATCTTCTCATCTTTCTTGTCCACGATGCCCAAAGCAACGGATCAATCAACTGACGACATATCCCACCTACAAGCGCGTTTCCAGGAGCTTTACCCCAAGCGTGATGCCAAACACGCAAGCGACTGGCTCATTGCAAACAAAGATATTGTATGATATCCCCTTTGCCTCAGTCCTCCCACACTCACCAGACCTTGTCATTTACAGCCTTGCGATCGGTGCAAGAAAGACAAAGAAGAATGCAAACCGCGCACTCCTACATCCACCAGTGCTACACAATGCTCTCATTGTGCCTACCACGGGAAGTGTTCCAAATCTGCCGACCAAAAAAAGGACCGTATTTGCAAGGCCATGTCTTTGAATGACAAGCAGTATGAGCTATTATTGCGATGGTATGAAGGTTCAGGTATGAAACATCAATGGTCCACTCAGAAGGTATGTGTACTATCACCTGTGGGGCGCTCGATGTCAGCTCATACTGAATTGCAGTCCTCAACAACCAAGAGACCAAAAAAGCACCAATCTTCGTCTGCCAATTCCCCAGAACAACGCCTCCCAGCTCCCAAAAGCGTGAAGAAACCACAGTATCACCATGACAACTCCACTACCGCTTTCACTGCGAAACCTCGACGGAGACTTGCCGGTCAGGTTTGCCCAGCTCTCCTTTTCTCTCCACGAACATACGCGAATGATACCTTTGCAGGGTCGTTCGCCAGCTACCCCATCAGACTGTTCCTCTGACAAGCATGAGAAACTCTCTCAACCAGAATCTGCCCCCGAAGACGATCAAAGGCCATCATCCAACAAAACCACTGCGTCGCGTTTCTCTCCAGATGCTGCCCATGACCAAACATCTGACTGTAACTCACACACGTCCAACACGAGTGACATCTCAGATGCCTTAACCTATCCTCCGGTTTGTCCACTCCGTTATCGTGTTGACATATAACCTTACCAATACCTATACAGTTGTTATCCCAGCCTTCACGTCCGAACGATCATAGAAAGGAGACCACTACGTATTTCAATCAATCTCTGCTGGTATAACCCCAGTTTAATCTCGTTATTGCCCTAGAACTCACTACTCCGTAGTCAGTGCCACACGGCTCCGGTGACATCGTATCCGAGACCGATGACGCTGTACATACTGAGAATGGACAGGCCAATTTTGAGGAACCTTTCGGAGCCGACACTGATGATTTCAAGCCCCCTGTATCACCTTTCGACATCAAAAAGCAATCGTCTGGGCACGTTTCTGCATTTCTTGAACCTATGCGTGGCACATCCCTCAGCTTGACGGCCCCTGATACACGAGCAGATAATGCACTTCGGTAAGATACCTTCTAGAACATACCTCAAGTCACTCACAATTAACACCAGCGATACTTCCCATGTCAATGCCTCTGAACTGCCGATTACAGACCTACGAATAATCCAACATGTTTTTGAGGATATTTCCCGCGACATGCGTTTCTCTCGACGTCCTTTTTTGCAATGCATTGACTCTTTCAACACTAATATCGATCGACTTCATCATGTTATTGACGTTCTTGCGTCTCCTTCGAGCACTGGTCCGCCTCATGTAGCGGGCGTCTAATTGCAATCCACAACTTCCATATCTTTTCTTCCCGTATGTAAAACCGTCGTACCATACATGGCAGAACCTGTACAACACACTACCTAGCTAGCAAAGCCAATCTATCGCACCTGTTCAAGGCAAGCGCCTAGCTGTACGTTAAGCGCCAGCTTCTGAGGCGTGAGACCCAAGGCCAACATGTGACTTTCTACGTGGCAGTGTACCATGACCGTTGTCAGACTGAGCGACGATGAGCGGAGTCACTCAGTTCTGCAGTGCTGAGACTTGAGCAAGTAAGTGGCAACTGAATCACTGATCATGCAGAATAACTAAACTTTTCGTTGAGGCACTCACCTCAAACAGAAACTAATACACCGATTTCGACCTTTACGACTGCATCCTCCACCCTTCGAGAGCCATCGAGCACGCTCTTCCACGCACCAATTCGCCACTCGCTCTTCAATCGGTCTTAAATAACGCTAGCCGACAATAAATACAGCTCTATGCTGCACCTCTTTTATTGCTATGGCGCATCATCTTCCTAATGCGTAGACGGTTCCATATACACAGGTAATGTTTCGTATACAAAATCGCTCTGTTCTGACGCATGTAACTAACAGATTTCCTAATCCTCCCAATTCCGCTATTTCCGCACTCCGCTGCACTTGAATTAATTCTATTCACCTCCCCATCTACCTCGCCATATGTCCCTAGGAACGCGGCCGAAGAGCATTTGGAATGGCCTTTCGCATGAAACCTGTCAATAAGGAATTGGGTCTGCGAGAAGAACCTTGGCTCTCGTGTCAAGCAATATGGCCCCAAAGCGCATGCAAAGTCGTAAACGACCCTCTTGGGTGCTTTCGGCCATCTGGTTACCATCGCGGAAAACACATCGTTTCGTCCCTCTCCTTTGGGGATACAGTGAAACCCGTAGCATATACTGTGGGTGCACCAAGCACACATAATGCCTCCCGTCAATCTCTTCTCGCTGTACGTGGAATAGTATTTGGAACACTTTCCCCGGGTCTTAACATCTTTTTCAGGTTTTCCATCTCCCGCGAGGCCTGGGTACCACGGCCGCATGCGGATTTGAGGCAAACCGTAGCAACAGCCCGTCTAACGCAACCCCTTATCGGCAAACGAATGACCAGACACTGTATATATGACTCACCTCTCGCCAGTCAGGAGTGTCTCGAACATCACAGATGCTCTCCAGAGACAGCTGGTCCTTGCACTTCACCCTCTCCCAAACCGTTGTTGCTCGCTGGAGCATCCATACTCCCAGTGAGACGAGCCTATTCCAGCGTAACGAGTTGTTCATGCATGCCTCGAGTACCAGCATCAATGCTGGGATCCCCACTATCAAGGTGGCTGTTTCCCTTGAAGGGCTCTTCACGAATGCTGCGAGCTGGCCGATTGCCTCACCATTTGCCATCTGCAACAAAGAATCGTCCGAAGCTAACTGCCAGGAGCTATGGTAAGTGTCATCGCTTCTGATAGCCAGCTTACTCACCTGCTCCAACAGAATACAAAACTTCCGCTTGATCCTCGCATCCACCGGGTTACTCTTACGACCAAAGACCATCTGCAGCACGTTTGCCACCGCCTCTGTCCCACAATCTCCTAACCGAGACAAAATGTCGTCAAAGTCCGTCCACTTCTGAGCCTCCCCGTCAGTTTCGTTGTCGCTGGAAGAAGCATCGCTCTCCCTATCAGCATCTATAAATCACGTTACTCCTCGAATATCGATCACACGGAACGAACAACACACCGGTTCGCTTCCTGCCCCACTTCTTCAACCACTTTAGCAATTTTCCCCTCAGCGATGAACGACCTTCCCCTGGAACCACTATCCATTGCTGTTCTGGTACCCTCGTCCTCGCCCGGTGCGGTGCCTCCTCTGGCGACACAGTCGGTGGCCGTAAAGAATCACGCAGGTGCCTTTTTCCGAACGCCAGTGTTACGCCGTCCCAAATCACGGTTTCGGGATAGGTGCCGCACTCCGGACACCACATGTCATTCTCCAGGAGTTGCAAGGACGCATACGCGAACCAAGCCGATCGAAATAAGTCCTCGCCGATGAATTTTGTCCCGCTGTGAGGGTACCAGAACGAAATCGCTGAAAAACAGTCATTTTGACACTAATTGTTGTGTTCAGAATCGCACTAGTACATCATACAAAGTACAATATGGACTGGTAGCACTACTAGGAACCTAGTAGTGCGCATAATACGAAGAATAAGAATAGGCATGGCCACTGCTAGTGAATACTAGCTACGCGCGCATCAGACGTTGATGTCGTCGTAGCCTATATATGCGCTAGGATACGCGTTGAAAACCTTAGAACCGTATCTAACTCCTATAACCAGTCTGGAACCCCCTTACGAGGACAATGCTACTAGTGCATGGTAGATTCAGATAGGTCATAAGGCTAAACTATACTCGCGCTATGGGACATATGAGATGGGATAGTGATGAGGACCACTACCACAGGTATTTAGGAAGACCCTAGGGGACGAATCAGAGCTATATACCAAATACGGTAGAAGCCAGGAGTGCAGTCCCCACCGAGAGCAGAGTTTACCAGGATTAGAATGTTCCGAGTAAACGGGGCCATCGATACGAGACCATATGGAGGCTTAACACTTTCCATATACGATCGGAATAAACCCTCGAGCATCAAGTTGGGGATTCCTACTGCAAGTACAGACACTAGTAAGGTACATGTTAGTCCTATAATGAGGAAGACAGATCGGATTCTGTGCCAGATGTCCGAGGACCATAGAAAATATAATATAGAACTACAAGGGCATAGAGCCTACCTTCTCCTGATACGAATCCGAAGCGTTTCGGTCTAGATCGGACCCCCCCCCCCCCCCCCTTACCCCCCCCAAAAAGCAAGTTCCGAGCGGATAACAATGTCCTACACCGAATCCGAAACGCACCATGCGAACAGCGCCTCCGCGCGCCACTTCCTATCAAACCAAAAAAAAGTAATATGACTCGCAGTCCTGCAAAATAATGTCGAAATTCCGACCAATATATAGCCAAACCTTCTTCCTATTCTGGTAGATACTTACTTCATATGGACAGAATCCTCACCCACGTTCTCAGTTTCCTTGCATAGTTTACTATATTAACTTTATCGTGTCCACATTACCACTTATACGTAAAATATGAACCTCGCGGTAAATAAGCATCAGGGTTCCCCTAGAAGCTCCCAAGCAATTACCTACCCCCGCTATATAACGTAGCCCTAGTGCCCCAATAGCAGATCTGTCTACTATCAGACCATAAGAGCGAACGTGTCTTAGAAAATAACATTAGAAAATACACCCTTGAAAAGCTCCTATTCACTATATTGAAACTAGAGTCGTGAAATTAAGAAACTTTGAGATACCCTAAGGACAGAGCTAGTTCAAACTGACTCTTTGATAGGATTGATTGTTCAGGACTAGTTGAGCCCCACTAATCCCTTTTCACATGGTGAGGATGCCCCACCAGTATCGTTAAAGCTTAGTGTGGAGCCACCCCACTACTTATAGGTGGACTGGGTTGTCCCGTTGCTATTTCGACTAGTGTAATCAGTGCCTTTGGTGTCGAGCTAGTTCGACTAGGTCACCATAGCCTTCATATGAACAATAGGTCTTTACCTTGTTGGGTTTCGATATTTATTTTTGCGTCATAGGAACGTATAGGTATAGTTATAGAAAGTTTATAGGTTGTCTAATCGTCCGTTGTCTTGATCATATCAGACCTATTTATCATATACATTGTGTCATTCATCGTCTCGTACACTTCCCTTGTGTCCCTAAGTGATGTAAACGTCAACTAGTAGTGCTAGATTATGATTTCTTGTGTCGATTGTAGATCCTTTGACAACGTCGAACCCCGCTCGCACAACATGGCAAATTATTTCGCTCGTTCACACAAGCGTTTTATAAGCCTCACATTTGGAGCCAACCGCGAGGGGTGGTTCTAGATAACAAGAATTTACTTAGCGCTCCGAGCGAGCTCTACATTTATTAGTACACATTTGCTTCATAGGCTATAAAGCCCACGCTTTCATATACTTCCTGAATTGGCCGTCAAACCTATTTTCAACCAAAAGAGAACCTAACTCTAGACTAAGAACAAATTCCACAAGAATCGAAGCCATCGACGACTAGAAAAACTCTCAACAAGCCGGAGGAACGCATTCTAGATTTTCCACCTAACCCCGCAAAGCTAGAACAGTAAGGAGCAGTACCTACACCCCCTAGAAATCCTGGATAGTGACGACGAGATACACACTCCGATACCACTAGAACGAACTTCTTGAAGTCACTAGACTAACCGCGTCGGTAGCAGCCTCGAGACCACTCCGCTAGGCAACAAGAGGAACACTTAAATTTACCAACTAACTTGAGAGTAGCACACACAAAACTCGCTCCGCGAGTTTACAGAAAAAGAAGACTCCTCGAATCCTTTTTCGCTACAAGTTCCATTAGAACAAGATCTAAGAAAAAACTGGCTTATATCCTCGTACAAAGATTGGCCGATGCACCTACTTTGCGGAATCATGCGAGACACCTCTCCGAGGACGCTAAAATCAGATTAAAGCTGACAAGCGGAGTAAAGTAAAGCGACCCTGGAGCTTGCTCGAAGGTAGCTTGCGTCGGAAAAGTTTGAACAGTGGGAGGAGACCTAGATCTGATGTTCCAAGAAGGTGGTGTTGATACCCTAGATGAAGCAAAGATTTATACATACTAACAGACAAATGGAAATATGACTTGAGGTAGACCTTTGAGGGCTGGGATAAGCTCGCGCGATGACCATATGAAAAAGTTCATTGGTACAGTTAAAGAGGAAATGTGGCTTTAAGGAAGGGACGAGGATCGACTACAACGTTGGACCGTCTAGTAAAGTAGACAAACAGAGCATAGGGCAGCCAGTCAGCGAGGACGTGCTCAGGACATATAACCGTGTGTTTTCGCTATGAACGAGTAAGCTCACAGCAGCGCCCGCCTTTAGTCTCAAATACATTCCTCTACTAGAATTACCTCGAGGCGTTT
>JAYKXP010000301.1:0-32689 GCA_037176845.1 Paramarasmius palmivorus | reverse complement strand
CCGGTAAAAAAACATGACTTACCCTGCCGGAAACCACGTATGTCCTGTTCGCTCTTCCATAACGAAGTCCGTCACAAATGTAGGATGAGCGCTGGTGAGGTCGTACCGTCAATATCAGACAGCGTTTTGATGAGGACCGAGTAAAACAACCACACTCATAATTTCTCATTCACGGACCACAATGGAATAGTATCAGTCGGGCCGCATACGAATTTCTGTGTAAAGCACTTTCTTCCAATCCCCGTTGAATCCATTTTGTCAAGCACACTACACCACGCGCCACATCGTGACGAGAGCCAGAATCGAGGCAACGGGAACGCGACCACGGAGCAGATGTTGGAATGAAGGCAATCGAGTAGTGATAGGTGACCCACCGACCATAGTAATCCTGAGTCATAACTCGTCTGAAGCGAATTCATCATTGGCATCCGCCCGAATAGAAGGTGCGTATCGTTCTTGTCCGCTTCCTGTGAAAACTATTGGTTTGAGCTGTAACATAGATGTACGCATGAGAAGGTTAATCTACCTTTTCAAAAACCTTTCTTGTTGCGTCTATGTTTCCATAAGAGATAGCTGCACCGGAAAAGTTTTCCCATCCGAATATGGCATCCAGTTGGCCCCTGGGCGGAAATGTCGTGTCCGATAGCAGTCTTCCTACTATGGCCACGGCGAGTTGGAATGCACAGTGACCAAAACCTTTTCTCACCCGCGACTTGATCATTCTACAAGCTACGAGATGGTGAAGCAACCGTTGGCTCAGGAAGGGTCATGGATTGGGTGGACGATCAAGCTGCGTTCAAGAAGTTTAGAAAAAATTACGCAAATCGTCCAAACTCAGCTTTACATAAGTAAAGTATTTTGACTCAGCGCTGACACCTTGGCAATATGTACATATCACTCTGTTAACTTACCATATCAAACTCCAGCAACCCCCAAACATTATCCGTACGTCGTGATAATCCAATCACATCTCCGATTTTCCCCCCAGCTGAACGCCCGTTGACTGACAATGATTTACGTACCGTGTTTTTTTCAGCACCGGGTGCTGAAATATGCAAGACATAGCCTCCCTGTTGTAGAGTTGTACGCCGTGAACGGGTCCGTAGTTGGAGCATTGACATCACCTCTTAGGATAAATGGAGGCGTACCTAGTGATATGAATGGTCATTACAGAAAGATGGCCTACCACGATATCTCAGGATTTCAATGGTTTCACGAAGGTAAAGAAGATGCTCACATCCTATAACATATTCACCAGACACAGGGAATCACCGGAATAGAACCCAATAGCACTCCATATGTACCACGCAGACATCTGTACGCAGTCTTCGTTCTGACCAAGGATGAACCTAGCTGTTACTCTGAGAGCGTAAAGAAGAGGGACCAGCCTCACTCCACTTAGGCCTTTGGCGTATTGATGTATTTGTCCCATGCCCCGAGTTCAACGAACCCAGCGCGCGGTCCTTTTCTGGTGCACCAGCCAAGCATACAATACGGCGTAGGATGTGCAGGACTATGCAAATCCGGCGATAAAGAGCAGGATGAAATTGTTTCAGAAATAACCTCGTTGTGTGAAATCCACCTTGCCTCCCTCGAAGATTCATCCAGACTGGCAATGAAGCCGGCATCGCCGCCCTCATCATCTTCTTATGAGCTCCGGGATGGCGTGAACCATTGCAAAAGAATAGACAAAGCGGTCCCCTTCAGTGAAACCATTTTCGGGACCTAGGTCCTAGATTAGCCGCTGAAATCTTAATACAGAAATATCGTTTTAGTGTTAGCACACACAGTACGATAAGACGGGTCCAGATACCATCTGAAGTCTTTGCCTCAACATACAATCCCTTCGTCAGTCCAGATTGGACGACGCAATTTGATTCCCAAAGAACCCACGGCGATTCAAAGCTCTGGTTTGAAGAAACTGGGTGACATTCGAGGCGACACGTTCCATTGGGAATACTGTCACGAAAGGTGATGTGGGGGGGTAGATAAGCGGAGAGAACGATGCTGCGTGGTCGTCGTCTATTGGGGTAGAGGTTTAAATGGGGATTATAGAGAATGGTTATACACATACAAGCATAGTCAACGTCCGGCTAACACTCTCTGAATGGATGTCATAATCAACCCATCCAAGACTCCTCGTCCTCGTAGTAAATGTTGATTAGTCCTGCTCGCACTTCAAAGTCAACACTCTGAATAGCTTGGTATTATGAATAGGCCTCAATCGTTGAATCAAGAATCGTACCTCTTGCCTGTCTGAATACTCCGTAGTGGAGTCGTTCACAGGAGAAACAGTACAGTCCTTCCATACAGCTTCCCATATCGTAAAGAGTTCCTCATCGCTAAAAACCGTTCCATTGAATCCTTTCCGGATCGCCTCGGCAAGGAGAGAATCAGCGTGAGTGCCAACCATAATGTTGGTCTCTGGCGAGTAGTCGAGTGAACTTCATAAAGAGGCATCCAGACCAAATACGGACCTGCAATATTTTTCCACATAGGTAGCCAGCCTCCTTCTCTAAAGTCATGTAACATGCTTCGAACCATTCCCGGGATAGTTTCTGGTGCAAAAAGTAGCTGCAGGGCCCAAGTTGCGCGGTATGTGTCCTGTTAATATCGTTAGAGAGCGCGAAAGGCCGAACTGTAGAAAGTTAAGAACCCAAATCGAGTATCCGCTGTAGGACTCTCCTTCATGAACAGAGTTCGTGAAAGCAGAGTAATAGTGCTTTTTGGAATCAGAAGATTGTTCAGCGACTTCGTATGGATACTGAATTCAACGATCAGGAAGAGTCTACGACAAAGTAAATCAACTCACTTGCATTCCTCTCCACACGCTCGTGTAAAATATCGCCTTAGCATCCTTATCAGTAGTTTCGATTTCATAGCGCCCAAGCCTCTCGGCCCACTTTGAGTCGGCTGCCCTTCTCGTACCCTCAATTGTTTGTCCTTCAGGTACCTCACTTCTGAGATTGAATCTAGCATGAGAAGCCGAAATCAAGGATGTTCCAATCCGAACTTCCACCTGCGTCACATTCGACGGAAATTGAATGTATGCTCCCAGCACCATTCCTCCCCCTTCTAGTGCTCCTTCATGTATCTCTTTCCCTTGTGTGACGCCATACTCGTAACGATCGATTGGCGAAAAATTGATGCGAGCGCAAAACCAGCCACGGAAGTTCTGTGCATTGGGTTGGACGGAAACCGGGACGAGCATGATATCCTCGAATTCTTCGTTGGAACCACATATCTCGACTCCTCCGTCTGATAAGATGATGTTGAGCGTGCCATTAGGGAAATACGGCTCGTATATATCACCAGGATGGTACTTGATAGATTCGCGGGTTACAGGGATCCAGATATAGGGTTTTGTGGTGTTTGATTTCGTGTCGGATAAGGTGAAGTTGAATAGGAAATGTGCCGACCGAGATGTTGCACTCATGTTCACATGGATAGTATTATCGTTCCCTGCATTCAAGCGGACCGTGTAGTGACCTACTCCAAACTCCTCTGTCCCCTCCACCTTGCCCATTGCCCTCGCGTCCCAATCTGTTTTTATCGACTCTCCTTCAAGGCTGACACCTGGAACAATACCAGCCCAGGCAGACTCCCCCATCCATATTGCTGGTTGACGGGTGCCTAGAAACCCGTGAACCTTGTCCGAGGTGCTATAGTTGAATGGAGTCGAAGAGACAAAGTTTTTCTGGTTCTGCACAACCCAACGAACAGAACCGAACGGGTAAGATACAGATGGAATCATTCCACCTGCACTATTCGGCACAGGTCCTGTGGTGCCAATGAGAGGGTTTACCAACCCGAGGGGCTGTAAAGACCAGGTATATGGTGTCGTTTCTTGGGCGTGAGAGACATTTCTGGCGAAAGGCAGTAAAAGCAACCAGAACAAAGTGTTAATGTGAGGCATCTTCAAGGAATCTTGAGGAAGCATGGCTTCAATTCAAGAGTGGAATTCGAACATGGGTCGGGTGACATCAGGGTGACATTCTGGTGACATTCTGGTCGGGAGACAGTGTCGGATAGATACATAGATCGACTGCAGTCTGCTCCTCCATCATGTCCCCAGTCAACGGTGTTCATAACGATCCTAATTCAACCGAAAACAAGGAGCAAGCGTCGAATACAACTGACATTGCATCCATCGAATCAGACCTGGCTCGTGTATCCTCTGTTCTTTCGCGTGAACACAACGCCGATCCCGAAGATGAACTTTCCGAAGCCAACATTCTGGATCTCCTTCAGCAGCTCGATAACGCTGATGATGCAATGGCTGGAGTGGAGGAGAAGCTTGATAACGTATTGGGCCAACTGGATAGTCTTCTTGAATCATTGGAGAGGAAAGAAGGGGGCGAAACCGGTCGCTCAGCGGTAGATTCCACATCGAAACCAGACAAGGAATAGATAGAGACCAGATCCTTCGCACAACGGTAGTCCTATCTTTTCGTGTACCGGAGGCACCATGGGTTCTGTATAGATTCTTTCTCCTATGAGTCGGTGGCCAGCTAAGTTGGCCGTGAAATAGTGGAGGGCTTGTGTATGTCTCGGAGGTGACGCTTCACAGGATCTCTTCACTTTCCAATACTGACTTTCTCCCTAGCATTTTCAGTTGTCGCTTGGAGTATACAAGTTTGTGCTTCCAAAGTTCACTTTCCCAGATGTGACCGTCATTATACCTTTATCATCTTCATTGCGCTGTATAGGTCGGTCGGACGTGTATACAGGTATTAGTTTTGACAATGTACTAGAACGAGATTCTTATCCTTCCAGATATGTACTTCAGCCTCCCTTAGCCAACGCCTTCTTCAATTCACCATTCTTCCTTTCCAGAACTTCAAGTTTTCTCTCCGCTTCCATCATCTTACTCATAAGATATTCTGCCCTCCTAGATGGTGGATCATTCCAAAACCACTTGGCTGGGTTCCATCCAATATCCTTGAGTTTGAGAAGTTCCTCTTCGCAAGATTTGATAGAGGATTCTGCACTGGAAATCTGCGCTTCGTTGTATGTAATCTCTTGTATAGCTTGAAAGATTTTATCTGAGAGAAGGCTATTAGTGACGATGTAACTGGGCAGTAGTATCATCGTACCTGATACGAGGCGTTCAAAGACCCAGCGGTAGACCGGTCTACCAGGTCTAATTACGGAGGGACGACCTGTATTGCAGTTGAGTTAAAGCTCCTTCGTATCTGCACAACTGACCGTTATATGTTCCAATAGAAATTAGTTCGGCTTGCTCCATGTTCCTGAGAGGTGACTCGTCGCCTTTGAAGGGGAAATTTAGAAGTACTTCATGGTAAGGTACCTGTGTTCGCCACAAAACGTTAGCGCTAATTGCGATGCCTCAAAGATACCAACCTCTGCTTGTTGTGAGAGCAACTTGAGTACCGTCCAAGCTTGCTCTCGTGTCCAAGGTAGGTTCTTTGCATCTTCTGAATCGTCGCCAAAGGCGCTCTTCCTGAGCTCAGCCACACCTCGATAGATGATATCCTCCACAGCGTCTTTAACGCTCTGTCCATTGCGGACCTTGTGTATCAACTAATAGATATGTTCAGTCATGAAGGTCGGTGAAGGGTCGCTAAACGCACGCTTTCGAGGTCTGAAGATCTTCCACCCAGACGTTCAAGATAGGATGTCTCTTCACTAGTGAGTTGGACGTTGATTTCGGCGCCTCGAAGTTTTTGTTGTACGTAGGACAATGCGCTCGCAGCGTCGGCATCGTAGATAGCGACGGAGTTCAAAGGTTTAGAGGGAAGAGCTACATTTGTAGTGAGAGCGAGAAAAAATAGAATATAGCATGAGTATACCTTTTGCCAACCTCTTAGAGTTCTCCCTATTATCGCTGATGACGATGACGTGAGCGATCTAGTAACTCGATGAGAACGGTACGGTGTAGAGGTGCGATATGTACCTGGCTTTCCGTCAACTTTGCCGCCCACTTGGCAAGAACATCCATGAGTTGTTCTCGGCTGAGTCCGCCTTTAGTAGCAAAGTTCCGAATGACTACAATCGGAAGAGCTTCCAACGCTTGGATGTCCTGCAAGCTCTTTTGCTTCCTCGAGGGTTTATCCTTCTGGATCGTCTTCTCTACATTCTTCGTTGTTTTCTCTGTTTCCGCCCGGCGTTCAACGGTCCCACCTTCACCACCCACTAGGGGTGAGTATCCGGAGTCTGCCTCGGAAAAGCTTTCATCTCCGATGCCCAACTCGCTCATGACGCCATTACCCGCCACACAATCTAATCTTCCATCATGCCAGATGCCTGCTTTGACTGCTTCTCGCCGTCGTTCCTCCTGTTCTTGCCAGGTTTTATATTTGCGTCGCATTTCTACTCCTTTTTCTGCGTTGGCACGATGAGAAGCACTGATATTCTTGAGTGCGGTAGCGACGACGTCGAGAATTTCTTGGAGTTGTTCTTCGATCGAGCTGCTAAGACCAGCTATTGACAGTGTCATTAGTGACTTTCAAAGCGCAGCGTGTATGTGCATGTACCTTTTTGACCGATGAGACCTACACTAGCGAGGTCAATCAAGTTATTCATTGAACTAAGGAAGGAGAAGATGGGCCAGTAGCCGGTCTGTTTCGCCAACGCATCAACAAGCTGAGTATCTGATGTAGCTTTTTGAAGCTCTCGACAGTCAATCACGAGGCATACACGTCCCGTGTCCTTCAAGACCGATTCAACCATGGAGGTTTTACCACTTCCTTGAGGGCCGTGAATGAAGGTGACTGTTGAAGGCAAGTCGGTGAGATACGCATTGATGGCCGCTTCTGCGTCTTTGCGTTCTTTCCACAGGCCACGAGAGGAGGTATCGGTGTTGCTATCCGAGGAAGAAGTGTATAGGCGGTCAAAGGTGTTGGCACGGAGCCATTTGTAGAGTGCGAATTCTTGCAGAGAGAACCAGTCAAGCATTTTGCCTTCTACCATGACCACACGGATAGGGTCAAATATCTGCAAAAGAGTATAAGCAAGAATATACGAGGAAGAAATGAGACACACTGTGTAGGTTAACGTTCCAATGAGGAAGAAGACAATTGGCAAGACAATCTTGGGATGCTTGGATAACCAGTCTCGGATGGCATGTCCTTGGATAGGGTACTGATACATACAGCGTAGTCGGGTGGACTGGTGTTGGAAACCGTGCATAACGTTTCTTGCGATGGTAGCGGAATGTACTCGATCAAAACTAACGATCGACGAGCGAAGAGTACCAGCCGGGACTGGCGTAGGCTCAGTGATTTCTTGAATGCGACCATAGGGCTGTAAAGTCAAAATGTTAGATGCAAATTTGCGGTGCTAGTGACATGAACATTACACGCAGAAGGCGATATAAAGATTCTTCGTGTACATCGGGACCTTCAAATGCAACTTTGATGATTGGGGAAGCGAATCGGTTCATGTCCTGTACATGGCTATTGAGACGTGATTCAGTTGCAACGCTCGAACACACCTCTTTCCATGGCGACCCACGAACCAGCCATATACCCTGTACCCTTCTGCCTATCCACGAAGGCAAACCGCCATGTTTCCTAGCTCTCTCTCTCAACTCTTGCTCGACTTGGTCTTCTTGGATAGCTGAATTATAACGGAACTTTACGAAAACTCCGCCGTCCTTGGGATGAGGCTCCACTGACACGAGTTGAAAGTCATCGATATTAGAATTGCAGAAGCGTTCCTGTATAGAACTAATGAGATTCTCTTCACGCAAAAGGCCTATGTATCGCCGAAGGCTGTTTGATATCATGATATTGAATCAGTTGAACACAAGAGACAAAATCAATACATACTCGAGCCTACCCAGCTGCACCGGAAAGATAGAATCAACATAAGCACAACCTTCAGTCGTGTGAACTGGGTGATTCCTGGTGACATGACATCTTGTATTGCCAGCCTAGACTGAGAAAGACTTTCGGATATTCAAATCACACTGTTCGGAGACCCCTTGCGGCAGCGTGACCATCCGACGACGCGTGTCCGATTGAAAGTATCATGCGAGTGAAAGGTCAAGAGGGTACCAATTGACGTCACGCGGCGAGAACTGCCGGCAAGGCACAATCAACTGACCTCGGTGTGCTCTCGATTCCGACTCGGCTCTTTCGATTTTTTCTCTCTTATTCTACCATGTCAAGGCAGACTTTTGCGGGTCTTCGCCCTGTTTATGTGCCGAAAATGGCAGAAATTGTGGACAGGAAAGAGGGAAAACGACTTGCCAGAAGAGGAACTCGTGTTTCCTTTTTGGTATGGGTAGTCGGTCCGATTTACGGCGCCGATGGAGCTCGGCGTTTGGAGCTGAATTGATGGTTCTCTCCGAGCTCACAGGTCATCTCCGTCTCGGATGGCCCTCTCTTTTTAGAGTTTGCCACGCTACTCTAGCCCTCTTTCCAACTTACCTCCATGTACCCTCAAAGCTCCACCTCACCCAGCATCAATGAAATTGTAGGCAACCAGTTGTTTCTTGGAAAGTATGTCTTTCTTTGCAAATTTCTACTTCAACGGTATCCTTACATCTCGACTAGTCTTTCATCTGCAAAGTCTCCTGAGCTTCGAGCTCGACTTGGAATTACCCATATCCTTTCTGTCTGCCAGGAATTCTATTCTACTGGTCCTACTCATTTGGCCATCTCAATCGCCGACTGCGAGTACGAAGACATTCTCGTTCACCTACCCAAAGCATGTGAATTCATACAACAAGCCCTTGACGAGGGTGGAAGGGTCCTCGTCCATTGTGTCATGGGTGTTTCGCGAAGCACGACCGTTTTAGCCGCGTATCGTGAGTCCTTTGGATTCCTATCTAACGTCTAACATTTGTCATGTTTATATTTCTTGCTTCTAGTGATGCAATCCAGGGGACTGAGTTCAACTGCAGCTTTACAGTTAATCGAGAAACGTAATGATTCCTGGGCTCGCACGCTTCACCTGAACTAATCTAACATCATAGGACGACCATGCGTGTTGCCAAATTATGGTTTTTTGAAGCAGTTGGATGTCTTCGCGGAATGTGGCTATCATCCGTCGAATGAAAGTCCCGCCTATATATCGTGGAAGCGTAAACAACAGCAACATGTCACTCAATTCTTGAATCAAATGGTGGACACCACTCCAATCATTCCCGAGCAACTCTTTCTTAGCAGGTATATACGCATCCGTGCTCCACTGAAACGCCACGCTTACCTCGGATTTATATTATGTAGCGAATTTCCTGACGATCCACGACAAGCTCAATCTCTGATTCAAGAATTGGGCATCACACATGTTTTATCAATTTCACCGTGCGAGCTCCCAAGATTGCCTGCTTCTGTGAAGCGATACAACATCAAGTTGACCAGTCAACAAGATTCCCTACTCCTTGCTATACCTGAGGCCTGCAACTTCATCCGAGATGCGGTCGTTCGCCAGGGGCTAGTACTCGTCCATTCTCTTGCTGAATCGAAGGCTGCAATCGTCGTCTGTTCATATCGTGAGTTCTACCCGATGAATGGTACTGCCGAGGCTGATCATTAATGGATTCTAGTAATGCGTACGCGAAATATCAGTTCTGCTCAATCATGTCGTATTCTTGAGGATGGTGCGTTTACTTTCATCTGTGACGACCACATATGAGTTTTGAGCGTGCGGTTTACAGCACTTCCTCTTTTCAATCGCACAACCAACTTTACACGCCATCTCGAACTTTTTGGTGCATGTGGGTACGCTCCTACCGCTGATCACCCTTTGGTCATGGAGTGGACTGGCAGGTTACCGTCTGGCATGGTGAAAACAGGACTATGTTCCCAACAGATTACTGCGGCTATGAATGCCGCGGCTGCTTCCCTGCTCAGCGAAACATCGTTGGATATTGAAGCGTTTGGAGACGCGCTGCAAAAGATTCATGTCTCGCATAGCAATAAGAGGGTAAAAGGTGTTGTTAGTTGAACCAAAGTTGAGCTCTGGAGCCGACTTGGACAGGTAAGTAGGATTGGATGGATACTATTGCCTAGACAAACCCATTTAGATACCCTAATCTATGTTACCCTTTTACTCTGTAATGCCTATCTAATTGTTGGTCGTTGCTATATGCAAAGAGAAAAAAGAAAAAAAGAACACAAAAAGTGGGTCATAAGTAGGGAAAAAAAGCAAATAAATTACATAGTGACAGCAGGTGACAGCTGACAGTAGCCAGTCACACGATTACACTTGGTGTGACTTGTGAATTTCGGAAGCGCGCCTCACTTGGACAAGAACCAGATGCTCCCAATGTCGACTTCGTCGCCTGCCTCGACGCCTACCCGTGACAGTCGCATTAGAAAGCTCCAAGGTCAACCGAGGAAACTGGTTCGAAACTCTTCGCTGTTCGGCAGTATCAAAAACTTTGTCGCAGCACCATTTTCTCGACTTTTTACTGGTTCTTCCCGAGGAGTTTGACGACGTGAGAAGGATTTGTCGGGCAAGCGCAGGCAGATATCAGAATGGGATTCAAAACAATAACGAGGCTTACGAAGATGGTCCCGCTCCTGCAAAACGGCTGAGGGTCGGCTCTCCATCTTTGTCGCCGCCCCCCGCCAGCCAGTCGCAGTGCTTATCTCGATCCTCAAGCTCCGCCTTCAAACGAGCCACCTCCACCTCCATATACAATCCACCAAGCAGAGCAACATCCATTACTATACCATCCACCACCAACCTCCGACAGCAATGCTCGGTCTACCATTTCTCCATTGCGACGTCAGCTCTTCCAGCGGTATGTCCATAGATCCACATCCCACATCAGCGACAAATCCCCGGCCTATTTCTCGAGACGTATCGATGGCCGCTATACCACATGTTGCATCTGGCCAGCAAGATGCTGCGTTTGCAGCGCCCGGAAACGTCTGGCCCAGTCGCGACCGGTTCCATGCCCCCTCTATCCATCCGACCTTCCTTCATTTGCTAAATTCCATGACACCTCAACCTCATTCCACAACGTATGTGTCGGAACCATCCTCCGATGGCTTTCAACTGAGCTCATATTCCCGTTTTTGTTCGGGGTCCGAGTCAGGCCAAAGAGACACAACCAAAGACTACAACGCACTGGGCCTCATTATCGATCCAAGAGAAAGTAAGCTCGCGTCTGTCTCATTTTTTTGATTAGCATTGATCAATTCGCTGCTAGGTCTACTTATTCCCGACAGCGACAGTCGGCGATTGTTTCGGTCGAGTTGGTCAAAGTGATCAACGATATTCATCCATGGCACAAACAAATGGAGCTCACTGTGTGACTATAGGTGATCCTCAATCCACATTGGCTGAGAAAATTCCTCCATGAACTCGACTATTATAAGACCCCCTGTGCCGACTCGCTCGGAAGGCACCAGAACGCCACACACCTTTCTGACATTACAGAGATGTTTCATCCCCCCCCCCCCTCCCCCCCCCGTAAACATTCCATAGTATTGATGGAGATGACGACCACAGTAGCCGGTTGGCAAGCGTAGTCGAAGGTAGAGGAGAGGAAAGGACCAAGGAAGATAATGAGAGCAAACCATACGCTGGTATTACAGGGCAGAATAAGCGACTGGCAAGACACAAGGAAAGGCAAAGGATATACTCGGATGATCGGAAGGAAACAAGGGATATGCCTCCCCAGCCCGAGCCAGAAGGCTCTCGCCAACGGAACCTGTAGCAGAAGCCAATCAGCGCCAGCGCCACCGCCCCTTGTACGGATAGGTTTCAGACTAGCTTCAACATCGGCTGTAGCAGCAGCTCTCCGCAATCGTCCTCTCTTCGAGTGGAAAGCTTCACACGCACACACTTGAGCCGAACCTCAGCCCAAACAATCCCAAGTTCTCTGCTGCTTTGACGATGACGAGGAAATATCGGAGACATCCAAAAAGTTAGATGGGAAGAGCAGAAGAAGCTGCGAAGAAATACCCGTGTTCTCTCTATTTCCGATGGCTTTACCTTTTTGCCAAAGATTACGAGTCTGATTCAGCGCTATACTTAAATGAACCATGCTAAACGTCGATGACAATTCAGGACAAAGCCCGTGCAACAAGATTCATCGGTTGGAAAGGAGCCGCCGACATCGTCGCTCCCTTTTTCACTCTTCCATACACAAGCCCTCAGTCTCATCTCCCGGAACCAAGGAACCGGCCTCTCGCCAAACCATAGCTAACACCTACTACTACGACCTTGGATCGTCCCCGTAGAGAGTTTGGATCCGGTCCCAAATCCATCACGCATCCAACCTCCATAGTCGTACTCCGATCTCCATCAGGATCCACCACAGAAAACAAGGTGCCCAACTTCTTTGCTACAGATAAAATGATGTCTGTTCAACCCCATCTGCACGACATTTGTCATTAACACGACAAGAAGCAGCAAGCAAGACACCGACTCGTCCTCGACGGGCTCCTCAACCTCACCTTTCTCATTTGTGCACCCTCGAGTTCGGCCTTACACAGCCTCCATTCCCGTCAAGGAGAATGTCGGAATAGCGTGCAAGGAGCAGACGATAAACTTACTGACCAGTCCATTCGTACTCCCTCGACTTTAGTTTTCTCTTCACAGGGAGATGGTACGTTAATGCCACCATGCCACCCATCGAAGTCTCCAAAAAGGAGTCCAGTAGTTACAGCATCGCAAGCACGGAGCCACCGGGCCTTTTCTTTTACTAGAAGTGATGATACCGCCGAAACTACAAGCTCGCCATCGTTCTCCTTTGGCGTACCGCAATCTGACACCAGCTCTAATCCGGCCAGCGCTCCTGCTTTCGGGAATGACAAGTCTCTTTTCGGTGGCAACACCGTACTGGAGCTACCGATTTTGTATTGGCTCTTTCTGGCTCACCTTTTTCTCCCCACTCCGGAATCTGCAACACAAGGCTACTCCCACCAACGTCATTATTCGGTTGGCTCTAGTGAAAAGAGTTTGTCTGAAGCCCCAAGCAAGCATCGAGTTCAACCATCCTATCGGCCAGCCGCAAAGAGTGAGGTGCCCACCGGTAGCACCCTCTTTGGCTCCTCTGTGGCTAAAAAGCCCAGTTCTGGATTTACCTTTGAAACAGCCAAATACCGTGTCGACATCGAAGCAGTGTCACCACTTCAGCTTTCTCTTTTGGTGACAGGGTTCCACATCAGCCCGACAAATACGAAGGCACTTTTCGCAACCGATGGTAGCACTAACGACGGACACAAGCCCCTTCTCTTTTGGGAAATACTTCAGGCGATACATCTGCTCCCAGCACTGAAAGTACAGGGGCGAGCAAGCCCGATCCCGTTCGGCAGCGGGATCTACATCCACTAATTCCTTCGGTGAATCCAAATCCACTGGGTTCGGGCTTTGGATCTCGTCCAGTGACACCGCCAAATCAGGATAATGAGATCAAGATGGATGATAAAGTCCAATAGAGATATGCAGTTCAATGCTAAGCCAGTAGAACCTCGGCCGACGTTGGGAAATTTCTCCATCAATTCCACACCATCGTTTGGTGTCGGCCAGTCTTCCACGGCTGCTTCATCGCCCTTCGCGTTCGGCTCTGCATCAACCACTTCAAGTTCATTTGGAGGAGTCTGAAGGCAGATGAGAAACAGAGAGCAAAGGTTTGGCTTTGGCCAAACGCACACTATGAACAATAGTTCACTCCGTTTTCGTTTGGGAGCAAACGCACAACTGAGAATGATCCTCCACGACCTTCCACTAACCGGCTCATTCTCTTTTGGGTCCTCATCAGCTTCTACACCCATCGCCATCCTTCCTCATTCGGAAATTCGAACACCTCGACATTAAACACCACTTCGTTTTGGTCAATTATCCGGTTCAGCAGCTCCAAGTAGTCCATGCCACCTTTGGTCCACCACCAAGCATATCGTTTGGCGGTGGAACATCAGGGAATCCATTTACTTTTTGGAAATCACACCCTGCGTCTCCGGCGACGCCAAGCTCTCAACGCTGCCGCCAGCCTCTGGTTTCGGTTCTACCTGAGCGGATTTGGAGGTGCGCAGCCCTCGCCCTCGTCTAACCTATTCACAATTGGGTCGGCCCCTACTTCGACAGGAACAGTTCCCGCAGGGACGGCAGATAAAACGCCTGCCTAAGAGAGGCGGAAAGAGCGATAATTCAATGTTCAATTCTTTGATTGTATTAGCTTTCACGCACTGATGTTGTCCGGATAATTATATTACAACTATCACTATATCTTTGCATTTCAACCACTTTATACCTCTCCACATGCATTTGTAGCATTAAAGATAGCTTACAAACCTCTACAGTAGCTTACGGCTTACTCACATTAGTCAATTCCCTTCGTTGTATTGTAGGGTAGAGACATCATTCCCCACTACTGCTACCTAAGCAGGGGGTTTCTTAGCGGCAGTGATTTCTCATTTAGCCTCTGGCACTCAGGGCGGGGGAACTGCAGGCTCCTTCCCATCTGTTCTTAATATCTGAGGACAAGTATAGTGATGGGAAAATTTTGATTGATGACATAATTCTTGAACCTTATTTTTAGGGCATACCAATGGAACTGATTGGTGCAGCCTTACCATACATCCCGCTGCATAAATCCAAGTATATAGTGCTATTCTAAACCATTCAAAAACCTGGTCTTGAATTGTTCAGATTTTTTAGAATTTGATTGCAGCTGTCAAGCAATGACTGAGCAGCAGCAAGGAAACAAAACCCACTGTGACATGGAGGTCACACCACTTGAATAGAGACACTTTGCGCTTTTCTAACGACCATTCCCCTGCATTCTTTTTCGCAATTTATGGTTCTCAAAGGTAAATTATGGTACTCTATGCACTGGTTGCATTTATATGCTATTGGGATAGTCCTAACATGTAGTTTCTGACAGTGTCATGCCTCTTTGATGGGGATTTTTGCCATTCATTTGAGCCTCATTTGTTACTGTCTTCCAAAATTCTCAATATAACTGGTCAAGTACATCCATCCAGTTGTATTTTAGCTTAGAAAATTTTCCAGGAGGGGAGATAAGTTGTTGAAGGCCAAAGAAATGACCAGTTTCATTTCCTTGTGGTGTTCATTACCCTGCACCCCATAGTACTGTACCTTTCTGTATGGTAGTGATGGTCACAGTAACAGAGGCCTCATCACCAGCCCCCAACTGTGACAGTAGCCCAAAATCACCAAATAACCTTGTCATGGTCATTTTGTGGCCCAATGCTACATCAGGGAAATGGTAGGTTTATCTTATATGGCTTAGAAAGGAAAAAAGTGCCTACAAAGTACAAAAGACATGATTTTGCTTAAAAAGGAGTAGTAGCTTTCTCAGAAGTGTCCATTTTGCTTGGGAATAAAATTTTTACTTAATGAGACATAGTCTACTTTTTAGAAAACCCTCACTCCTTCATTTGATAATCAGTGACAGCCCTAACCACTCTCACCTCCAGACAATACACTCTTGACATCATTTTCTGCCTCAAAGTGATTCTTAGCTACCTCTCCATCCACTGCAATGACTGAGTCCTCCACAACAGCTGAGGCAATAAGCTCATCCAGAGTCTCTACAACTAACAGTCATTTGTTAGATTTATTCAGAAAGTGAGTAAAAGGAATGCACAGATCAGACATCTTGACATCCATCTCCTGATCACTCTGACTCTCATCATCCTCAGACTCAGCTGATGTAGTAATTCTTTTGTAAAAGTGCAGGACAGTTATCACAATGGGTTTTGCAAAAGTAAGGGACAATTAATCAAGGCAGATAAGAGGTACTTTCCACTTTGGGTGCTTCCAAATTAGGAAGAATCATTCCCACACCTTCTGGAAAGGAGACAGGCCGCTTTTTTGAGATCTGGAGATATTCCCACACTACTTTTGGCATCCCAAAATGGGAGGTGCTCTTTCTGTTGGAAATACACAGTATCACATGACTCAGCCCCCAACTTGTTTTGTTTCTGTTTTTTATTGATGGTTTTATATATCTTAGTTATGATACTAGTTTAATCATTAACCTAACTACAGTTTATGATCTTTTTTTATGTTTTACATTACATTATTTATTTGCTTGGACACTATGAACACCTCAGCCATTCCCACTTTGAAGATAAGGCCACTCCAACCAACTGCCTTTCGGCGTTAGCTGATTTGATGCCAGATGTTACCATATCGGTCAAATTGATGGTGGCATTTACTTGAAATGTTTCTAAGTCCTGCTCATGTAACGTCTAGTAGCTTCTTCTCCATTATACCTCATACAAACCACTACATAATATGTATATAGTACACACTGAGACAGCTAATAATTGTTTGCATGCCTGAATATCTCATGGAGCTACTGGAAGACCAATGGCTAGTGATTTTGGCTTTAGTGGTAATATTTGAATTTTTTCCTGAGCAAATACATGTGTCCAGAAAGAAATTTGTCCCCTCACCACTTTATCCTCTCAATGCCTGGTCCACGGAACTCCCCCACAAAAAAGAAAGCCCCAACACAAGGTTTCCACAACAGGTGGCATATTGTCACTCCCAAACAGGCAATGGCACGCGGTGTGAGGCTTATAAAACGCTTGTGAACGAGCGAAATATATATGCCAAGTTGTGCGAGCAGGGTTCGATGTTGTCAAAGGATCTGTACAATCAACACAAGAAATCAACTAGCACACTAGTTGAACATCTACAAATCACTAGGACACAAGGGAAGTGTACGAGCGATGAATGAAACAATGTAATATGATAATATAGCCTCGATATGATCAAGACAATGCGAGCCAACTGTTAGAATTATTTATCCTTTTATGGTTTCATTTGATGATCTTTACTTTACATCGTTCATCTCTGATATTCGTATTCGTTCATCATTGTTCTATACACTGACCACACGGTTCCATGCTTCTTGCTGTTACTCCATTGCTTCGGTGTGGCATATTCATTAGTACATATTCGTATTATGCTGTTGAGCATTGTCTTATATTAAACTGCGTACATATCTATGCTGAATATCCATCGTCTCTTGCTTTGTTGTCTTGCACCAGTACTGCTAAACCCAGTCCCAAAGGCTCTTCACAAGTCTATTTCGATCACCAATCGCTGTCTTTAGACCTTGATGATTGGCTTAGGCGTCGATCACGGTCCGCTCTTGATTTGGCATCAAAGTGTTAGGCGCTTCACCACTGCTTAGATTATTGCTGCTAACACCAACCTATACCTATCTATAAACTATTCCTATACGTTCTATGACGCAAATAACCTATCGAACCCGACAAGGGTAAAGACTATTGTTCCTATGAAAGGCACTGTTTCACTCTAGTCGAACTAGCACGACAACCAGGCCCACTATAAGCTAGTGGGGGCTCCACACTACGCTTTAACGATCACTGGTGGGGCTCCCACACCAAGTGAAAAGGGATCTAGTGGGGCTCCACATAGTCCTGAAAAACAATCCCAATCCTAGCCAAAGAGTCTAGATGAAACTAGCTCTGACCTATGGGTATCTCAAAGTTCTTATTTCACGACTCTAGTTCAATATAGAGAAGGGCTTTTCAAAGGTTTTTATTTTCTAAGTTATTTTCTAAGCACACGTCGCCTCTATGGTCAACGATAGAAGACAAGAACTCTTGCTATTGGTGCACTTAGGGCTAATATATAGCGGGGTTTTAATTTGCTTTGAGGGAGCTTCCTAGGGGAAACCCTGCTGCTTATATACCCGCGAGCGTACATATTTTACATATAAGTGAAAGTGGACACAATAAAGTAATAGTAACTATGCAAGAAATGAGAACGAGGAGAGGATTCTGTCCATATGAAGTAAGTATCTACCAGAAAAGGAAGGTTTGGGTATATATTAGTCGGAATTCGACATTATTTTGCAGGACTGCGAGTCATATTACTTTTTGGTTGCTAGGAAGTGGCACGCGGAGGCGCTGTCCCGCATGGTGCGTTTCGGATATCAGTGCTAGGACATAGTTATTCCGCTCAGAACTTGCTAGGAGTCCAATCTTGACTGAAACGCTTTGGATTCGTATCCGAGGAAGTTAGGCTCTGCGCCCTTGTAGTTCTATATTATATTTTCTATGTCCTAGAACTGTCCTGGCACAGAATCCTATTGGTTCCCTTGTTATAGGACTATATGTCCCTCACTAGTGTCTGTACTAGCCGTAGGAATCCCAACTCGAAGCTCGAGGGATATTCCGATCAATATGGGAAAGCTGTTAAGCCCCCATATGCACCTGTACAGCCTAGGCATTTGCCAAGGACCCTGTTAATTGATGAGCAGCCATTTGCAATAAACCTCGCACCGGACCTCGCAATTCATTTCACGCCATTCTAGCTCCCTCTGCTGGTGGGATGTACTTTGCAAAGGACCTAATATACTCGAAAATACCCAATATTAAATATTATTTATATATTACATTATTTACATTATTTATTATTGCACGTAAATGTCCAAAACCGGTATACAGCGCTAATCCTCACCATCACTTGAGCCGCCGTCAGATTCTTCCTCTGGATCGTATGCCCCCGCCTCCTCCATTACCACTTTGGCCTTCCGCTTTACCTTCGGCTTGGGATCGGGAAGCAACCACAACGCATGAAACTTTGATGCCAGGCCTTCCCGAATTGCTGCTTGCCGTAGAGCGTAGGCTCGACGACCTTCCCTGCATAGCACCTCCCTCTCATGCTTGCTCACTGTTCTCTTCTCTGCCCGCTTCCTCCATTCTTCTGCGTCATGCCTCAGCGTTACCAACGTCCTGCGCATCTCCTCTTCCACTAATGCAAGCTCCTCGTCCCATCTTCTTTGCCTAGCCCATGCCTTCGTCCACTCCACACGGCAGATTTCCTTCATCTCCTCGCCCTCTGAATCGATATCGAAATCCTTCCAGATCCATGAATTTACCTTCTTGGCTTCTCCTGGAACTACTGCCGGTACATCATCGTCCTCTCGCCGTTTGGTTGCACCCAAAATCTTCCTCCTATTCCTCAGCGCCTGCATATCCATGTCCACCAGCGAGCGTATATCCTCATCCTTCAGCTCTCGGTATTGGCGTAGTGCTGCCCAACCTATGCATCCCAATGCCTTCCATGCCGCACGATACTTCTGCTTGAAGCCGTCGAGCTTGCGGTCATTTCGGTCCAGTGTATCGCGTGCCCTTGTCGAACCTTTCTGATTTCGAATGTTAAGCGTCCTGTTGAGGTGTAGTCGTGATCGCAGGGCAAGACAGTGACATATACCCTCGAGTGAGCTGGATAGCTGGGCCTCTCGGAACCGGGTCTCCATTCTGATCCATTTCTTCATGCCTTCTGTAGAGCGATGGTGCGCCGGCATGTCCGATGGTAGCATGAGTACGACCTCTTCAATCTCTCTGCTCTCTCCATGATCCTCCAATTCTTGCAAGGCTGTCAAAGCCACCGGCGTATAGACTCTCTGCAGCTGGCGAAATCGTGATAGCCCTCGACCAAACTGGTGATACGCCTGACTTTTAATACCTTTTATTCAAACGCATTATTGCACTTTTATATTCTGTTATGCTATGATTGGGACTCTGAAGGACTAGTATGAGCCCTGAATAGCTAGTCAAAGTCAAGGACTTGTCAGATGCACTTATATTAGCAGGTATATGGTTACATGGTATGCCTCACATGGGTATCTGGCCACTGCTATAGCTTATATTAGTGGTTCTGTCAATGCAGACCCTTTCCTGAAAACTGTAGGGAGCGGTACTATGTTGAATCACAACTGGTACACCGTCTGTGCATGGTCTAAGACATATCAAGGGGACTATTTGCTTTTAAACACTTTTAACACTTCTTCATGACCAACCAAAGAGATGAGCGGGTTCAAGGGAACAATCCAAGTTGATGTAGGAGACGGCTTCATCGGCAGATATGATCCGAGAGCTTATGGAAGGCACTTGCCGAGTCTAGAATTGTTGGCCATAGTTGTTCCTATTGATCGGACACGGAGGCAAAGCTGTAGAACTGTGACGCATATGGTTGTCATGGTACGGAGGCTGATATAGAAGATAAACTGCTTATAGAAGTGTTCCTTGTGGACGCGGAGACTTGTAAAAGATATGCCAGGTCCAGAACATGGATGACTGAGCATTCCGGTGTGTGGAGAAGTCGGAAACGATTCTCATTGGTGGATAAGCGCCTTGGTGCAAAGAAAAGATAAATTTTACTAGGCTAAACGCCAACCCACAGGCACAGGATTCAACTCCTGAGTCTAAAGATAGAAATTCCTATTTATTGGTCACGCATAAACGACTTATATGGACGTTGTGACTGTCATATTTCCCTGATTTGTATATTTCCTATGGACTATCTCTGTTCCTCACTTATTCCGCTTGCGTTCCGTCTGTTTTCCATCTTTTATTACATATTTCTTTACTTATATTTCTGGACAGTATATATAGGCTTGCAGTTTGTAGGTAGAAGGGCAGAGAAGACGAAGGGAGAGTGCTCTGTAGCCCATATCATTAGGTTGTATGTGGCTGTGAGTTGAATAGACCTCTTTGATCTGATATTTGCTCTACTGGCATCTGTGCATTTCGCTTGGACCTCTTATATAAGTTGATCCAGTGGTGTTCATGCCTAGAAGACATTTGATCAGGCCTAGTTGATCTATTAGTGACCTTTGCATTTGCTTCCACTTAAGTCTAGTTGAGACCTTACTGTATACAAGAGTTTAAATTATATTGGCAGAGAAATCAAGTATTTGGCTTGTGATCTGTAGCTCTAAGCATTGGTTGCATTGTGTTCCTGTGTAGATTAGACCTTGGACTAGCTTTTATAAGCTTCAGTGACATAGAGAGGCCCAGATTGACCATTTGGAGAGTCAGTTGCATTCCTGCTTGTGCACAGTTCATTGATTTGGTTTCAGGATCAGTACACTTAAGGCAGTATTGGTTGAACTTGAGATCACTACTATAGCACTTGGGACTGTTTCCTACCCTATTATAAGCATTCACAACTTTTAGTCAACCCTAATATAAGGTGTATCTCAATTGCTTTTGAAGTAACGAAGAGCATATCATCACTCTCAGATCTATAGTTTGTGTACTATTCTAAGTACGGCAACTCTGATCACGTCGAACCACACTTGCACAACTAGTCACCACTAGTGTGCTGTTGTTCATAACCAGCATCTACTGAATCTTTGTATTTGTGGTCTTTTATTAGGCTTCTGCTGTGTCCTACAGTTCTATTAGTGACCCAAAGTCGCAGAGCCCACCACTTATACTTAGGTTGTTTGTGACGCATTACCGGGCTCGACGATCCAGAAGATCCGTCTTCTGCAATGATGTCACGAAGTCGTCCTGCCCAGTGTCATACATCAGTTGTCATCTGAAAGTGCAGGGGTTAGCATGTTAAACTATCGCAACTCTACGAGACTCACTGTTCTTCTTCTAAATCCAATCCTAGTTGCATGAAGGCACTTGGCGTCACCTCGTCCAACGCCGGCACTCCTAATCTCGCCTCCTTAGCCTCCTCCTCTGCAAATTGCAGATGCACATCAGCCTCTGACAGGCCTGAAAAATCATGATAAACAATCCTTCATCTTGCCCTCACGAATGTCAAAAAACATATGTTTTCGTGGTATAGAGTATGGGTTCCGCTTAGATACCCCTTTCTCCCAATCCAGCACAATCTTCTTCTATTCTTCGATGTGCTCTGCTTGCCCCTCGCTGAAATCGAGAAGCTCTTGCGCTTGGATCAGTGTTTGCTCTCTCGCATCCCTACGCCGTTTACGTAGTTGAATCCCTGCTAAACTATCAGCAAGCGGCTTCATTCTACAATCCCCAGCTAAACATACCCAATCGTGAAATCTTCAGCCAATTCCATCCTCCGAAATGATCATCAAGAGTATCTCGACGGTGCCCAGGTCCCATTTCCCTCATGGAAGTCGCAATAGGACCAAGATTGGCCCAATGTCGTTCAATTCCCTCTCCATCCGTCTGCTCGGCACCCAGAATGAAATGAAGAGCAAAATTTTCCTGGCAGCTCCGCTCATGACCCTGTATGTGCAACTTGGGTACCGCGAACTTCCACCAATCCCTGTGCAGGCCAATGCTTGCCACCGCGGGAAGCCGAGCCATTCGTTCGAAGAAATGTTTGTGATATTGACATGCAATGTCATAGCACAGGATACGTATCAGGAAAGTACCCCAATGCCGTTGCGACGACCCAACAGCCCAATCGGAAAGGCCATACCTAGTTGATATAAGATATTTGTGACCACAATAGACATTGTAAACTCACTTTTCGCCGCGCTTGGTATCAACAGTACCCGTTGGTTCAACGATTTTGTGCCTCGCGCAAAGACATAGAATTGCCCCACTGGAGTCATATCCGCGATTGAACTTTGTATTGGCTTGTTTCACAGCTGCCAACCCGGAGCAAGAACTCGTCTACAAGCCAATTAATAACTAACATGAATTCAGTTTCGGGCACCACGTACACTCTTCTGGTCGGGAAGGCTCTCCATCCATCTCTTGTATTCGGGCTGTCGTACGAAATACGCCAAACCAGTGAATAGCCCCGGGTCCCTAGTTTCTGACGAAATTTTCCGACGTTTGAGCCGGAAGCAGGCGTCAATGCTAATGAATTTGTGGTAGAGAAACCTAGGCGGTACCCTTAGTACTCGGTGATTAAATACATGTGAATCACTTACTGCTTGCTTAAAGCCGTACCTGTCTGCCAATCCGGCGGAAGGTTCACTTCCGGACGTGGGCAAGCCACACAGCGAACAGCCAATTCTCCATCTTGAATATCTTCGAGTGAACGAGAGGGATCGTTCCCAACTCCACCACGTTTGAGGAGCTTGAGATATCGCCACTGTCGCATAACTCGAACAAAAGAATCGTAACGATCCTATTGCAACTATTCAGCTGTTTATGGCACGAAACAGTGAAAATTAAACGTACCTTGACTTCCCTTAACCCAGCGCCATCAGTCCTAGCTTCCAAGGAGTGATAGAAATCGTATTGCGACACCTTTCCCTTGAGGGTAAGGGTATGAAAAAATGATAAGGTGCGGAATGTAAACGCAGTCTGAGGGTCTTCTACAGTGGCTGGGTAGAGCTCCTTCTGCATCAGTTGTTCCCAATACTCGCCAGCCTCCTTGATCGGTTTGCAGGCGCAGAAATCCACGACGATGTCCTGGAGACCATCCAGATCCACCACCACAAAACCAGTATGACCTCGGTGCTTCACCAAGCACTCCTCCCCATGATCATGGCCAAGTTGGATGACTAGCCCAAGAGAGGCTAAGGTGACCTTCTCGAAATAATCTCCGTTCCATGACTGGTCAACAGCACGACAATCAGACCACGTCTATAGCGGGTACGATAGAGAACGCACCTCCACAAAATGAAATGGTCGAGTTTGATGTTCTTCTACAATGCACCCTTGACAAAACAGCTTGTGTCCCCAACATGCCTTACAACGAAAGACCTCCACCACTGGTTTGGCACATTTGGAGCATGCAGGTTCCACTCTTCCACGGCCCTCGAGAGACATCAGCTCTTGCAGAAACCGGGACGCCAATGGAATCCAGTCCCTCATCGGCTTGACCTAGGATAATTCTAAGCAAAGCACCCAGCCAAAGCGACAACCACTTACCGACGCCAGATTGGATCGCATTGTTTGCTTCCTACCAGCCGAAACATCCTCCAATTCATCACCCAACTCCGGCACGACAGCCCCCACGCTACCATCTCCCAAGGAAATATACTCCGACCCATTGTCTTGATCCCATCTTCCAAGGTTGAAACTAGCACTCTCGCGTATTGCATCCAACACCCGAGGACGTTTTTTCTCTGGTGATGGAGGGGCTACTGCAATTTCTGTTTGTCGAAGACGCCGGCCATCTTTGCTGAGAGATTGAACGCGAAGATTTGAAACGTCGTCGAGATCAACGATGCGTGAAGTGAGCTGGGGGAATGAATTCTTGTTGCGTGGTTTCTTTGATAACATTCAACAAGGTCAGGTGCGAGTGTGTAAGTGCCCACACTTCCTATTGTGGCAGCGGTTCGGCAGAGACTAGCCTGAATCTGGCTCCCGGCAAAATCCGTGACCTCTTTTCCAATTCCCATCATGATATAAAAAGTGGTGATTTCTTTCTTCCCTTGCCTCTCCTTCCTCGTTTTCTCCGTCACCCAAGCTTCTGCAATTTTAAGGTCAGTGATCATCATGCCTCACTTTACTTCCTCGCTGACCATCCCAATATCTCGATTATACTTCTAGACATGTCTCCCGAAGCCAGTGAAGTGTCTACCCCCACTGCTGGTCATCGTTAGTCACCTTCCTTCCTATCATCGAGACCAGAAACTGACTCAACAATTTTTAGAGCATTCCAACGACTCGGTGCGTAGATATTTTATAGACCTTCTATCCAACGCTAACATTTAATTTTTTTCTTCATCAGTCGCCTCTCATCGCACCATCGTTGACGACGTCCTCCAGAAGCGGGAGTCGTAATATTGCATCGGTAAGGTTGATTTAATTCCAGGTAATCAATCACTCACTTGTTACCTCTGTAGTCCAGCACTCGGACCTTTCCAGCGTCGATTGTCTCCGCCGCAGATGGCAGGGCCCCACCGTACCTCACTTACACCTCTTCTGGAGTGTATCCCCTCATCAACTGGATCACTCGCGATGCCCAGCTTTTTCTCGGGGACAACGGATCCTGGGCTTGCCCTTTACAAGCATGTTCTTACACTGTAGAGCTGGCCCGTGTGCATCAACTTCGTTGTCCCTCTCGAAACACTCTCTTGTCTCCACGTTCTCGTCCCTGTGGGTGCACCTACCACGCCGGTCTTCTCGCTGAGGATCATCTCCTCGGTCATATCAAGCAGTTGCAATTCCGGTTGGCGGGAGAGGAGGACGGCAGCGAGACGCCATCCGAGTAGACGTAGGTACGCCTTATTTCCCCCACCGAGCTAGATCCTAGGCTGATATGTCATAACTACTTCTGTACGCTATTTTTGCTGTATATACGTCTATCATACACTTGTCAGATCTCCGTGTATTGTATATCATTATCGAATGGAACATTGTCGAATGCAATTCATGCGTACACCCCGTTTTGAAAACCATTTTCCAGGCGAGCCGCATAGACAAATCAAAACGGGGCCGATCATCAACCCTCACCACGACCAGGCACATTCTTATCAATCGGATCCAATAAATCATCTGAACCGGTAAGTTATTCATTGTCATTAGAATCTAGTAGCCATTCTCTCGCACTCCCGCATTCATACCACTTCGTATAGCCATTTATGATTCAGCCCCTCCCAATACCTTGTAAATCGAAGGCCGATATTACTTGCTTCCACTCTCCCCCCTAACAACCACCACGGCGCCGTATCTATGATGACAGGGAAATCAATGAAATTCGCATAATCGTTGTGGCGCGCAGGCATTCTGGAAAACTCCCAAACACATGCCTGCCTGGGGGTCCGATGCCTTCGCCAACCTTCAACAATCAAACTGGCTATCATCGGGACACTTTTACTCTGTGCTTTTACTCTGTTCGCAATCTCATATGCAGGCCGACAAGCTTTCTGGGCTCGACTCTCAGAGCAAGGTCTCTGAGAAGGTCTGTTTTCTTTCAAAAAAATTACCTTCATCTATCTAATTGATCATTGGCTAGAGAAAGCTCGAAGACATGAGTCAGTCAGAGGACGATCATGATACCGACAACTCGGGGACAAGGTCGCATTCGGATAGCGATTCTGAGTCTGTTGGCACAGACACTCCCCAGTCTCGTCTCGCCCGTGGTGTGTGTTTGTCTGCGACTCTGTCGAAGTCCGTGCTCATTCATGTTCTAGCTAGACGAAAATTCCCGCATTACTATGCTCCGCCTCCTTCTCCGAAATATACACCAGCGCAATTACGTTGTCGACAGAGGATGGATGAAGAGGTTGAAAAAGAGTGGGCTAAATGGGAGGCAGAGCAACGTGCACTACGGGCGAAGAGGAGAGAAGAGAAAGCGGCGCAGAGAAAGAAAAGAGATGAAAGAGCCACGGCCATTAGGAAGAAGAGGGTACTGCTACTAACTACTGCGAATGAGAATGAGAATGGTCCTCGCCCCTAAATACTCCTGTAATGAGCTCTGAATCTCCCTGGTCAATTTATTTATCCAATGTATATTTATTCGAGTTATACGATAACGAGTACGATGATTTCACAGAAAAGACTGCAATGTCAGATAGGCGCCTCTCAAGCGCCTGGCTGAATATCACCCTTAGCAGAGCCAGGACCAACTGTTTCTTTCTGGCAGGACTCAGTCCGGCATCCCAAAGTGCGAGAGATGGCTTTTTATGTCTAGATATGTCAAATAGTCAATTGTAGATGCAAAAGAATGACGGGGAACAAATATGAAGGCCATGGTATGGACATTATATAGATACATACCTAAGTGATGAACGTCCATGAACATTTATGTCTCATTAACTTGACTTCTCCATCTTTGTCCCAATCTTACTGCACGGATCTTGTTCCAAACCCAGTTCAAGGCTTTATTGAAGACTTCTAATGCTGTAGGATTGGCATTGAGACATAGCCAGTGAATGCAACCACTAGTATATTTATCGGCTACTGATACACGCTCATCTCGACTCGTTCTCGTCAACTCAAACGATCCGAAATTCTCAAGATCTGAGCCTTGAGATGACCACTCGCTCTGCTATCAGGCATACAGACAGGAGCAAAAAATGACATTTGACAACAATCCAAATACAGCCACTGAATAAAACTACAATACGTCCATCGAGAGTACTCTAAATTGTTGCCTGTTCCATGTCAGCACTGAGAGAAAGTTCGTCCCAGTACCGGTCCGCATCCTCCTCGTTCTGGGCAAGAAAAAGAGCAACATCTTGCCCCTCCAGTGCTTTAACCGCGTACCAGGCCGATTTCCTATCCAACGTTGAAACATGTGAGTAGCTAAATCTATTGACAATTTTATACGAAAGGTACTCACAAATCGGCGTGAACGACGAGTCCATCGTCTGTAGCGACATAAAACTTCCACGCAGTCGGCATAGGCTCTTCGACAGGAGGTGGGGATACTGGGGTGCCACGACGACGAGCAGGAGATGGTGGCGGCGCTCGACCAGGGCGTAAGACACCGCGCGGAGGATTGGAGGATGTGGGAGGCTCGGGAACCACTACTGGAGGATACAACGAGGCGATTTCACGTGAGACCATGTCGGCTTTCGCTTGGAAGGCAATTGTTTTGCCTTCCTCCGAAGCCTGGCGACGCAAATTGCTCAAGTGCTGCTGGCAGTTATGCACAGCGTGACACTTTTCTTCCCAGAACTTCTTTGCCCCGTCGAGGGTTGGAAAACCATGATACATGACAGTACCTGGCTGTGCTTGTCCTCCAGGCAATTGGCAAGTTATCTCTCTGTATCGGGCAGTTAGAGAAAAAAAAAATTTAAAGGGAGGAACACTCACGAGAAATCCCTGTAGATACCTTCTTGATATCCATGGGTGGCAGGTCGTCCACCGACGGTACAGTAAACCATGAACACAAAGTAATTAGATTTGTCGGCTTTCAGTGGCAACGAAGGATAGTCGAAAACTTTGGGGGTACACGAAAGTACAGGGATTTGAGGGGGGCAGGCTGTGGTGATGCTAGCTGCATCACAGAGTAAATCGATGTTCCAGCTGTTGTTGGGGGCAGGCATGGGGAAAAAGATGGTGGTGGTCAAGAGTTAGGTTGTGTGAAAACGCGGAGTGGCGTGGTTGATTATTTGTTTTGGGATCTGATAACACCGGTAACCGTGTGATTCCTTATCACGATGTGACTACCTTTCGGCCTTGCAACCACTTTGCTCTGGGCTTTCTTGGGCTTTCAATACACGCTTTGTGGTTCGTCTTTGGTCGAGTATAAAAATTGTAATCTCTGACTGACCGTCTATTTGTTGTATAGGAAATAGCATGTCGCGGTACAACCCCAAGGAACTGCAGTACATTCGTGATGGAAATGCTTTGCATCTCACGGGAAAGGCTGAAAGGGAATGGCTGGAAAAAATGGGGTATGAAAACATCGAACGCGTGGTCCAAGAGCGCAAGCGTTTGCGACAATCTCTGAAGAAGAAAGAACAATCGCATTTCCAGTACCTGAGGTTAGTTATCTATGCTAGACGTCGGTAACTTTGATTGACTAGTCACTCAGAAACCGAGAAACACGCCTCAAGAAAGCCCGCGAGTACAACAGGAAGTAAGTAGTAATCTGCTGTGGACGTCCTAGATTTTTACTAACTGAACTTAGGCGTGCAGATCTATTCGGGGCATTGAGTGAAGAGAGGCAAGAGGAAATTCGAGCTGCTCATCGCGAGTCCCAGAAATGGTATCGCTTGCGCCAAAAGTGTGAGTAACGATTATCCGGTAATGAGAAATACAAATCCTGATCCACCTCATAGACAATAACGATCTCTTCGAGTGAGCAGTACAGCGTATATAGTTATTTATCAAGTTTTTTTTGTTTCGATGATTTTGCATAGGTACGCGGCTTTGGCGGCGGTTTTCAGTCAGGTCTGAGTCGCGATGTGAGATGTGCCGATGACCCCGACGACCGACTGCCCGTATGACACGATCAAGGGTAATTATTCTGGCAGCAATTTGAAGTGTATCCCCGAGAGCTCAGGGATCTTGGGTCCTGTACAGGTGGCTTTGCGTTGCTCCGCTTCCTTTAACACTTTCCTGCTCCGAAGTCCCTCAGTATGAACCAAGTCGCTCCAGAAACCACGCCAGACATGCCAGAGTCGCGTAAGGAAACCCCAGCGCCTGTTATACCGAATATCGACACGTCAGTGAAGGTCTCGACATCGAATTCACCTGCAGCCCAAGTATCGGAATCTCAGTCTCCTGCAGTTCCAGCACCAGTTGGGCCTGACAAGGCGCCAGAAGGTTCGACTAGTCCCGAGAAAAAGGCAGATGGCGAGGAAGACGAAGCTGGGAGTAGAGTCGGAGAGGATGACGATGACGAAGACGAAGAAGAGGAGGAGAAGGCTGGTTCTTCTGGAAATAGACGACCAGGGAATCCAGGAAATTTCAAAGGAGAGGTACTCGACCACCTGGAAGCTGCTGTTCCAGCATACGCCAAGCTACCCAAGGGCGGTAAGGAGCGAGAGATTTTTTTCCGCAACTTTATGGGGCCGTTTTTCACCAAGTTTCCGATTGAAAAATACCCGCCACCGCCTGCCAAACCGCTTGAACTGGTTCCTATCTACACCGACGAAGAGTGGAATGCACTCTCGGCAGATGATAAGAAGTCGCACAAGAGGAAGGTTGCGGTGCGGAATCGTTCTCCAAAAGAACGACAGGTTGCGGTAAGCATTCATTGTCGTATTGGGCTGGATTATCGACTGATTGTTGCGGTAGGCAGTCAAGCAATTTTTCATATGGCGGGTCGGTGGTTACAAGCGCAAGGATAATGTCTCCGTCAAGAAATATCTTGATGCGGTGTCTTCAAAATTGAAGGCGCCGCGCCGACGACAAGCAAAAAATGTGGTCATGACGCATCCCGAGTATAGCACCAACGTCAAAAGTCTATCGGACGAGACTTGCCAGAGGGATCGGCTCAAGTATCACAACAAGGCAGCGAAAAACTATTTGGACTCGCTCGATGAGAGCGAAAAAGGGAAGATTGAGGGTATAATCAAGCAAGACTACGAGACAAGAGTGGCCTCCACTTCTGGTATTTCCAAGGGTGTCAGTTCTTCGAGGTGCGTTTTCGATCTTGTCCATGTGGGTGACTTCAGTCACTAATCAATGCTCTAGATATCGCGAGTCTTTCGGTGCCTTGATGCAGCCGATTATTGACGGATTGGAAGAAGAAACAGGATTAAAAATCGTGGTACTGGCCGGGGAGGATATGGACGGGAAAAAGAGTTTTGATTCGGTGGTGTACGTTGAGCTCTTGCGTGTGATTGTGAATTACTGACTTATGGTGTCTAGGTTGAGCTCAGGGGGTCCTCCTGCGTCTAAAATCGATGAATTTGAGGTAGACAGGCACCAAGAGTTTCTTCGCTACTTTTATCGATGGCTTCGAGATATTAGAGTCAAGACTATCAATGCTGGAGGAGCTGTTCCAGGTGAACCGAGTCGGAACGAAGAAAGTGCCGGTACCGGCGCCAATTCAGTCGAAGGCGGTGACATCAGCATGGATACGTCAGAGGGTTCGGTACCGACGAAGACATCCCTTTCCTCTGACCAGCCAACTACAACACAGCAGCCAGCCAGGAACCAGTCTTCGTCTTCGAAGGGGAAGGAGAGAGAGGTGGAGAGTACCGGGAAGGAGCAGTCTGCGAAGGAGAAGGAGGTGGAGAGTGCCAGGAAAGAACGAAGGCTACCGCTCACCACGGAAGATGTACAACGGCGGCTCAAAGAGGGAAACGACTTGACAACGGAGGAGTATAACGAGCTCCCATACGATGAGAAGAGAATATATAATCGTGCAGTTTTGGACTGGAAGTTAGAGCAGGCTGGGTTGAAGGAGCACTTTTTGGCAGCAAAGGAACCGGTGAAGAAGAAACAACTACCTAGACCGAAGAAGATCAAGAAACCATCACCGTCGATTACACCTCGCCGTTCGTCGTGTGTTGGCTCCCAGAAAGAAATGGTATGTCGCTATGTTAATCCAGATAGACTGTGATGTTAACGTTTTCCATAAAGGACCCTACCCCAGCTTTGGACATAGATCTGCCCCCAAACGAAGACACACAACCGTCGAATCCAGATAACGCCTTCTTGGATGTCGTGAGCGCGCTAGAGCAAGCACGACTGTCCTTCATGACGACTCCTGAGGCAGAGTTGCCTGACTTCATGGACGTTGTGAATGCTGTTACCTTACCGGGCTCCAAGGCATGCACGGAATGGACAGCTCACGGGTCAATGCTGAACGAGGCTTTCCTTGATCAAGAAACGGCATTGTGGCCTGAGGTATGTGTGGACTTCGTTTGAGTTCGATTCCTGACTGAAGCCTTGGTAGCCACCCCTTCATCTGACGGCCAACGACGGCTTTATATTGCAACATGCAGACGACGAACGAGGAGCACCTAAGCCTCCTAACGATCAGGATCTCACCGACAAAGAAGTCAACACTGAAGGTGTGAATGATGGTGCCGTTATTCACGAGGCCGCATCCATCGTCGAGATTCCATCTGGAATTGATGACCTAGCAATGGTTCCGGATGCCCAACAGAACAGTGAGGGCGCTGGTTGTTCAGAGAGCGGCATGGGCAATGTCACCTTGGACAAGGGTGGAGACGCAGACGATAATGCGAGTACCTATTCAACTGGAGTAGTGGCGGCATACCAGGTTGTTCAGGTACCGGGGGTAGAGGTGGAATTCGGAGCGGGGGATCACGAGGTACAATACATCAAGGATTTTCTGGGGTTCCTGCTGCACTGTTCGACAGACGCTCCGACCAGGCCCGGGCTGTGGACTGCTGTGGTGTATCGCTGGTCTGAACTGGAAGATATGTGGTGTGCAGCGGGACTACCTAGCAAGGTGAGTGTTCAATCCTTGATTCAAGTGGACAGGTCGTTGATAAGCCCCTGCGATTAGCATGCGCCTAAGGAGAGATGGTGTGAAGGCAGCACCTTTTGGAATCAAGCTGGGAGATTCCGCGCAACCTCCCTGAAGCCGCCGAAGCCTGCAACATTGCAGGACCTGCGAGAGACGTGGTGGATATGGTGGTCCGACGCCAATCCAGACTGGCGTTTACGTGAAGGGTCCTTCGTACTACCGGGCGGTGATGGAGACTGGTCAGAGATGGAACAAAAGATGGTCTGGTGCTGTATCTCGTGGTACTCAAATGGTGGCATGATCTGGGAGGTGGTGATGATAGCACTGGCATGTGGATAGAAGCGGTAAAGAGCTTCTACGATACTGTCAATCACCTCCTCCATCACACGTGAGTGCCTGCTTCCGGTGTGCAGTACACCTTGACTGACGACATAATAGGATGGAAAAGTACAAAACCCAAATTGCAGCAGGCCAAGCTTCAAAGAAGGGTAAACGTAAATTGACAGAGCCTACCATGTCCGTCATTAAGAAGAAGAGGCGTGCCAACTAGTACTACGTAGAATAAGCATCTGTATATTTGTTATTTGTTATCTCAATATCTATATTTATATCACAATTGTCGTTGGTTCATAGCAGGTTTTCTAATAACTAATAACTAATATCATCTATAGCAAACACCCTATGTTGAATGTAAGGAGCCATTTGCAACGCGATGTTTATCGTCAAAAATGGAAACGAGGCCGCAAGAGAAAGGCGCGCGCTTGTACATGTTCTTTAGTGTATGCCAAAGGAAGCCCTTTTATAGACTTTAGTGTATGCCAAAGGAAACCCTTTTATGGAAGCGGCTCGGCGGGTTTCCGGAACGTCGGTGAGCCCTGGTTTGAGGCCTCCTGAGGGTCTGAAGGGATGCCTTGGTAATTGCAAAGTGCCCCCAGTGTAAAACTGAGGTCCTTAGCAAATGCCCAACAAGGCATCTTGACATCCATCTCCTGATCACTCTGACTCTCATCATCCTCAGACTCAGCTGATGTAGTAATTCTTTTGTAAAAGTGCAGGACAGTTATCACAATGGGTTTTGCAAAAGTAAGGGACAATTAATCAACGGCAGATAAGACGGTACTTTTCCACTTTGGGTAGCTTCCAAATTAGGGAAGTATCATTCCCACACTTATGGAAGGAGGACAGGCCGCTTTTTTGAGATTGGGAATTCCACACTACTTTTGGCTATCCA
>JAYKXP010000300.1:0-32755 GCA_037176845.1 Paramarasmius palmivorus | reverse complement strand
GGGTTGCCCCTTCAGGATCCAACGCCATTCAGCTGGATCCTGCACATGCTCGCAACCCCAACCTCATGTCAACAAACACTTCTTCGTCTTCATCAACCGCACCCCCCACCACCTACCATTTCGATTCAATCCTCACTGGAAGCCCCAATAAACCCATTTACACCACCGTCGCACGCTCTCACGTTCATGCAGCCATGGAAGGCTTCAATGCCGTCATTTTCGCCTATGGCCAAACCGCATCGGGGAAGACTTACACACTATCTGGCGACGAGAACGAGCCTGGAATTATACCTCGGGCAATGCGCGACGTCTTCGGGTACATTAAACGTACACCTGACAGAGAATACCTCCTTCGGTGCTCCTACTTGGAAATTTATAACGAGACGATATACGATCTCTTAGCACCACCTATGGGTGGTTCTGGTAGCCAGGTCCAGATACAGGGCGGCGGAGGAATGGAAGTCGTATTGACACCGTTACGGGAGGAGGTAGTCACCAGTCTGAAGGGCGTTAACGAGGTCCTAAAAAGAGGCGAGAGACACAGACGTACGGCATGTACAGACTGGAACGAAAGAAGTAGCCGGAGTCATAGCGTCTTTAGACTGGTGATTGAGAGCCGAGAGAGAGGCGCAGGTCCACATGAAGACGCGGATATGCGCGCCCCGAGCCGAAGTGGGAGAGCGACGCCTGGTAATGGTAGAGCGACCCCAGGTCCTGGTAACCAAGGATCACGTCTGCAAGCCAGAGGCGGGAAGAGTGTGCAGACATCAGTCTTGGTGAGCTTTTCCTTCCCAGGTTGTCATTGTTCATTATGCTAATGAACCTTTCAGAGTTTAATTGATCTTGCTGGTTCTGAGAAAGCTACCTCAGACAAAGACCGTACAAGAGAAGGCAAGTATATTAACACAAGGTAAGGCCCAAGTCATCCCAGCGGTGCATGAACTGAACCCTTTTTGAATTGATAGCTTGCTGACACTCGGGAGTGTCATTGGAACACTGTCGGAGAATGCCGCAAAGAACAAAAGGTATTGAGCTCTAGAACTTGTATCTGAGTCCGCTTTTTGACAGTACCCCATTAGCGACCATGTTCCATACAGGAACAGCAAGCTCACTCGCATGCTGCAGCCTTCCTTAGCCGGCAATGCTCGTATCAGTGTAGTTTGTACAATCAACCCAGATCCCGGCGCTGTCGGAGAGACGAGCAGCACCCTAGGCTTCGCCAAGCGTGTCAAAGGCGTCAAGGTGGGTGTTCATGGCCAAGTGCTTGCAGTCGCTTACCCATACTTTCCTATAGCTCAATGCTCAGAAGAAAGAGATTGTTGATACCGATGCCTTGATCGAGAGGTACCGAAAGGAAATTGAGGACCTCAAGAAGAGGTTGGCCGACAAGGAAGCTGCAAGCGAGGCTGCTCCTGTTAGAACACGGAGACTATCAGCGCAAGAGGTATTTGTTAGCCGTTTCTGAGAAGCTTCGCGTGTTGACGGGGTTCCCCTTATAGAAAATGGACGAGTCAAAGGCCATGAAAGATCTCAACGACCGGATACAGCAACTCACGAAACTTATCCTCACAAGTAATACAGTTGAAGAGAATGCATCGGAGTCTCGTCCGGTAAGCCCCGTGAAAGTAGACTTCGATCTCTCGCCGTACCAGGTTGGCTATACCAATTATTTCCTGAATAATTGCTGACGTATCTGGTACAGCTGCAACAAGAACTCCTTTCGGCAAAGCTTCAGCTCGAGACTCAGTCAAGACAGATTTTGTCTCTTGAAGCAGCTCTTGAGGCGCGACCAAGCGATGAAGACGCCGCTGATACTAAGGATAAGATCATCTCTGAACAAGCTGAACGGATCAAGGAACTAGAGGGCGTTGTGCGTGGAGGTGATATGGGTGAGGTGGCTGAGACCATGCGTAGAATGAGGGAAGAAGTCGAGAGAGAAACGAAAGCAGCCGCAGAGAAGGAGTGGGCGGCCAGGGTCGAAGATGAGAAAAGGAAGCGAGAAGAGAGCGAGAGATGGTCCGAGGAAGTCGTCAAGCAGCTAGAGAAGGAGAAACAGGTTGGAAACTGCTCAAAAGATCCGGTTGCCTTTCCTAACATCATATTGACAGGAACGTATCAAGCTCGAGGACCAGCGTCGTGCGCTTGCAGCGTTTGTGAGCAAGTTCGACTCTTTAGGACTTGGAACGACACTTCCCAGCTCGTCACCTGCAGTGAGTCGAAGAGGCAGTAGTATCGTTCCGCCAATGCCATCACCCCGTGGTGCTGCAGCTGCTTTCGAAGAACGAAAGCAACTACGCAGTCTTCGAGCTCGCAGAATCGCCACCTCAGATCAGCTCCTACCTTTCCCCTCGAGCGATACGGCCGAGTCAATCGAATCAATGACGACCGGCACATCCTCGTCCACTGTTACATCCTCAGAAGAAGATTTCGATCTGAGGTTGAGTATCGGCGAAGATAATAGTCCTGTTCGACTGGGGCTGAATGACAGGCAACTTATGCTTCCAAGTTTGCTGGAGGAGGATTGGGGTACAATAATGGAGTCGGCGAATGGGATGCCCGGCGACATCAGCTTTGAGGGAGATGTATCTATTCGGGCCAGTTCACCGACGAAGGGGTTGAAGGGCCAGCAGAAAGAGTTTTCAGGGGTGAACAAGGAGAATTTGCCTGTATCATGAGATCTTCCCGCGGATTTATGTCAATTTCTTTGCTATCCTATTTCTTCATTATTTCTGCTTCTGTACTGCTATCGTTCACTCATACATACCTAAATGGAACCGGTTTTCATTCGAGTACACATTGCAAAGAGGCGTGGCTCTCCGCTACCCGTCGTCATGAGAAGGCGACCTAGATCAACCAGTTGAACGCGCGTTGTTTGTGTCATTGCTGTTGCGTACAAATATTCTTTCCTCCTTGTCTCCATGAACAAAATCCCTCCAAAAAGAGTTCTGCCGTCCAAGGAGGCTACGCTATTCAAGGAGCTTTTGACCTTATACGAGACCAGGCAACTCAAGAAAGGACTGAAGACCGCTGATCAGATCCTCAAGAAATTTCCCGAACATGGCGGTCAGTTCACAAAATTCACATCGCATCGAAGACTGACAGTCCTAGTATAGAGACACTATGCATGAAGGGTCTTATTCTCACACATATGGGCAAGCGAGAGGAGGGCATTGATCTCGTCAAAAAAGGTGTTCGACTCGACCTTACATCCCACATCGTCTGGCATGTTTTCGGACTTATTCAAAAGGGAGAGAAAAATTACGAGGAGGCTTTGAAATCGTACACTCAGGCTCTCAAGTTCGATAAGGTGCGTCTCAAAGTTGTGAACAATATACGATCTATTGATCTCATGTTGGATATACAGGAAAACTTGAACATTCTGCGGGATGCTGCACAACTCCAAACACATTTACGACTTTACGATGCTCTCGCGGAAACCAGACACACACTTCTGAAGATGCGCCCGATGCTACGACAAAACTGGGTTGCGCTTGCGGTTGCCTACCATCTGAGTGGAAATCTTTCCGAGGCTAAAAACGTGCTAGAAAATTACGAGAAAACGGTGAAGGTGTGTTGTTAGAGTGCTCTGGGTCTAGGATTGGCTTTACTCATGCACACGATCAGAATGTCCCGGATTATGATGTTGAACACTCAGAAACGTTACTATATCACGTTCGGGTGTTAGAGGAGTTGGGTGAATGGTCAGAAGCATTAGCCTTACTGGACGCCAGTGCAAAGGAACGGGCAATTGTCGACAAAACAGCGATTATGGAACTTAGAGGTGATTACCACTATCATGTTTCCGCAGAACCAAGCTCAATATCCACTGCAGCACGTTTAACATCGAAACTTGGTTCTTCAGATGCAGAACATGCCTGGCGTGTGCTAGTCGAACACAACCCGGAATGTTACGATTACTATCACGGCTACCTTTCTAATCTCGGCGTTGACTTGGAAAACCATCCCTCTCAAGCACTCTCAGTCCTTCGGGACTTTACGACACACCTTCCTAAAGCCAATGCTCCACGTCGCCTGGCCCTCACCATTGCACCCGCTTCATGGGAAGGAGAGAACGACATCCCCGGCTTCCGTGAACTGGCGCGGGCTTACATCGTCTCCGGATTAACGAAAGGGATCCCGTCGCTTTTTGCCGATCTCAAATCTCTTTATTCGGATCCTGCAAAGCTCGAAATCATCCAGGGTATTGTTGAGAGCGTGAAAACTGAAAACACACCCGCGAGCGATCCCTCTTCCTCCACAAGTCCGCCTTCCCCAGACCAAGAGCCTACAACATATCTCTGGACACTATACTATCTCGCACAACACTACTCTTACCTCTCGCAGCACGCAAAAGCACTGTCTCTTCTCGACACTGCTTTGTTGCACACGCCAACCTTACCGGAGCTGTATATGTTCCGTGCAAGAGTTTTGAAACGTGCGGGCGACTTTGCTGGAGCCGCCAAAGCAATGCAGGAAGCGAGAGCCCTGGATGGGCAGGACCGATTTTTAAATACCAAAGCCGGAAAATACTTGCTTCGGGCTGGATTACACGAGGAAGCTGAGAGTGTATTTGGTCTGTTCACTAAAGTACGTACAACTTGTCGCATTGTCGATGCAATACTAACACCTGAGATAATAGAAAGATGCTCAAAGCCCAGGTGCCGATTTGGAAGATATGCAGTCACTGCTGTACCTACTCGAGGAAGCAGACGCGCGTAACCGAAGTGGGAAACTCCATCTTGCACTGAAGAAGTATGTGGCCGTTCAGAAGGTGAGTACCAGAAGCACCAAGCAGTCGCCTCCTCAGCTTAGTATACACAGATCTTCAGCGAATTTGAAGATGACCAGTATGACTTCCATGGCTATTCGTTACGAAAGTTCAACATCAACATATACCTTAAGTTCGTCTCATCAAAACCGCCTGTGACATTAACACTCAAATTCTGGGCAGCTTACTACGATGGGAGGACAGTTTACACTCAAATCCTGCCTACGTGAAAGCAGCGACGGCCGCTAGTCGAGTACGTTGGTTTATCAACTGAGGTATTGATATCCCATCGAAGACTTTGTCAGATCTTCGTCATGGTGCACGATAACCCCAAGCTTACACGACCTTCAGACGAACTAGGCAGTATGTATTTGTACTTCTCATGACATTATTTTCTGTTGACTCTATTTTGCAGCAAAGTTGTCTGATGCAGAGAAGAAGGCTAAGAAGAAGGCCAAGAAAGCCGCGCAGAAAGTGCAAGAGGATACCAAGAAGCGTATGATGCCCTCTCAATGTTCTATTTGCCCCAGTCTTACTTGGTTTTACTAGCCAACGCTAATGCCAATACGAACGAGGATAAGGGTATCGAACCAGTCCCACCCAAAGACGATGACCCCGATGGTTTGAAGCTTCTTGCGTGCGAAAACCCGCTTGAACGTGCTGCGAAGCTCCTCCAGCCTCTCATTGCCTTGCGAGTCGAAGATGTTGGTGTGCAGGTATGCGTGTATGACGTAGCTGTTCGACGGGGTAAGCCATTTCGTGCTTGTTCACCTATTCGTTCATGTTGATATTTTCTCTACAAGGCAAGCTGCTTCAAGCCCTCAAGGCGCTAAACCACGCTCGAAAAATTGATCCTGAGAGCGGGGAAGTGCACCTTCGCATGACACATGCTCGCAAAACAGGTTTGATTCTTGGCCACAAAACAAGCTAGGAAAGCTGACCCATGCAATAGCGTCTACATTACAGTCTTCATCGTCCTCATCTCCAGGTACTTCAATCTTTATCGAAGAGGTCGACAAGATAATACCCTCAGACGTTTCGTTAACGAACTACAACTCGCAATACCTCCAGAAGCATTCGACAGATCCCAAGGCAATCCTTGGTGCTGCTAAGGTCCTAAACCAAGTTTTGGAGTCACCCTTGGAGGAGGTGGAGGGTGTCATCTTTATGGCTCTTGGCAACGAAGTCAAGCTGGACATACCTGTAAGCCAATGTTATCTGCATAATCCATGGTCAATAATCTCATTCATGCAGACTGCCTTTGAAATTGCCTCCTTCCTGGAACGCGTCAAGTCTTCGCGGACAGAGGAGTTCAGGAAAGGTTGCGACACGCGGTTTGAGCTGTCTACGGCTTTTAAGCCAGTGGAGGAGCGCCAGAAGCTTCTGGAAGAGGTCCTTGCCGTATCTAGAGGAAGTGCCAGTGGTTCACCTGAAGGCGAAACGGAGGTGGTCTCGTAATACTCTTGTGCGTATGCAACGGTACCCTGTAGAGAATAGAGACGTCGGAAATGCTCTCCTTGTGGTCTGTCAGCCTCCGATACCATAACGGAGCGGTCCTTATTATGGCGACCATTGTGTATGTGAAAAGGGGTTTGAGCATCAGCGCTTGAGCAGACGCAGAACCGTTCCAAAGGAGATTTTTACCCTCCTTCGTCTTGAAATACGAGTATGGACAGACAAATCACCGGTGCTTCGCGCTGGGTCGCCGTATATCGTAGGAAAATGCGCTACACTGTCGACCTCATTTTTGATTGGAGCTGTACGAGAGGGGCTTGAGCATCGAGGCGTTTATATTAATGCAGAAGAAACTCACAAGCGGGTGTAGACGCAGATGTGGCATCAAAGGGTGGTCTCACAGGTAAATCGTCGCCGAGGGGGGAGAAGTCTCTTCTGCGTTTGTAGATCAGCTCCTTGTACTCGAGCATAGCATCCGCCTAAACGATAATCGTGAATGTCAGTGACCGTCGATTCCGCATCTGTGAAGGACAACACACCTTTACAATAGACTGACTGACTGTTTCGAGGCTGTCATAGGCAACGTCTTCACAAAACAACTTTCTCCCCTTTTGGTCAAGGGAAGAATAGATATCATAAGCCCTTTTCAGGATCTCCCCATTCGCCTTCGTGACATGAGTTACAATCCAGTCTCTGGGCAAGGATGTGGCAAGGTTGGTCGTAGGAGAGAAGAGCAAAGGATATGACCGACTTGACGACTGTGCAGCCCACCATTGCTCGTAATGACGGGCAACAAAATGAGTAAGACGGCGCGGAACATCTTCGTCCCCTATACAGGCGAGCGATCCTTCCAGAGTGAAGATCTTTGGAACAACAGAAGAACGTGCAATGCCCTTTGTGCAAAAGGCAATACAAAAATCGGAGAAAAACGACTCCAACCTTTGCAAAGGTTTGTGAAGATTCGATTCATTGAGTGACTAGCATCAAAGTCAGATTGGAACCCACTTTCTGAATCCGAGAGGCTACGTACCTTCATCCATGCCATACTTTGTGCCCACCTGGATAGCCATTCCGAGGGTCCCGATAGTGCCTGAGTCGATACCAACATAGCCGCGACGGGGTATGGGTCGAACCGGCCCAGTTCGGCGAGTAGCTGAGCGCTGGGTGTGCTAATGGTGATACAATACTCTGACCACTGTTCTCCCGAGAATCTCGTTATATCTTTTTCTGAAATCGCATTAATATTCTGTCGCCATTCCTTGAACGCCGCGGAGAACGATTGGCGGGACGAGCAATACGGAGGGTAGCGAAATGTGAAGGGAGACAGTGTGCGAAGCAACATCATTGCTATCAGATCACAGTACTCCATTCTAGAGTATGTTGGTGTATGGAATTCTCTCGAACGGATCCTGTCGAGAAGAAACTCGGTGAATGAGGCATGTGGAATGTGAATATCAACATTAACATCCTCGGATATGGCGATCACGGAATGTAACCTGGCTAACAGTATCTCGACTTCGCCGTCCCTGAGATTGAATAAACGGGTGATGATCGAGGGTGAACGCCAGTGAATCCAGTCCGGTGAATAGAGATTTTCCAGCTTTGGCGTGACAAGGAGCCTGAGGATGGGGTAGACCTGGTTCCATTTACGACAGTTCAACAAAATCTGCCGATACAATAGATCCAATTCAGGATATGGCGACTCCTGTATACCTCCCGATTCTATGTTTAGAATCGTATTCAACCGGTCCTGAGGTAGGTCGTCGATAGTGTCGATATATTTGATGACGGTAACAGCAAATATGAACTGTCCGCTGGCTCTCCAAACGAGATCCCAAATAGTATCACAACCTGGCCAGGACTCATCTTCGTTCCGCAAGGCACGAAGCTTCTGTCGAAGGCGTGTAAATTCATCTACTAGGTACTTCTCGACGTCGTGATCCGATGTGGTGAGCTTTCCTGACAAGCGTATGGTAGTGTCGGAGATCGGAAGACGCTGGAGATATGGCGAAAAGCCTGGATCCTTGAGCTCGTCGGAGATTTGAGGTTCAGGGCGACTGCAGATAAGGAAAATGAGGGGAAAGGGTGTAGAGAAGGTGATTGCATCCCTGATGATGTGTAATAGCCTCCGCTGGGACTCGAGGTCTATACACTCGTCCAAGCCGTCGATGACAATGAGATTGGGAACAGCTTTTTGCCCACCCGGGCTAAGCTGGGCATATGGTTCCAGAACCAACTTGACGAACTGGTTCTCTAGCGAGGTATGAAGGATGTTGGGGTTCAACCGAAGTACCTCCATAACCAGAGGACAGAGCACATCTCGAAGGGCTTCCGATGTGCAAAGTTGATATGCTAGCAACGAAGGTGTCCAACTTGTCGCGAGTGGGGTCGTTGCGAGAGAAGAAAAAAAACTGCTCCAAGGCCTGTACTGGCATACTCCTCCGACAACTTCTGTGCAATTGCACTCTTCCCTACACCTGCAGACCCATACAGCCAGTAAATCCTGGTCTTCCTCTCCCCATCTTCAACCCACCCCTTCAGAGTATCGAAAACTTCCTTGCGAGTCCCTGGGTGACATTTTGGCGGAGGATAACGTTGACCTGCGTTGTATGCTGCGTTCACAGCGGTTCGGTCCGCAAGAAGGCGTAGATATTTCTCGTCTTTGAGTGTCCTAATCAGCATTCATGTCGATACACTAGTAGTAACACTTGCCAGGGCCAGGACTAACGACATAATGCGCAGTGACCTGGTCTCCGTGAACCACGGTAAACGTTCCTCCCCGAATGTCGAAATCTCTGGAGTCACTGAAGAACGCCATGCGCGCTCTACAGAATCATGAAAGCGCTTCTGAGGAATGACTTGGGGGTGATAGAGGCGCAGAGGCGATGCTTGTTGGGCATCATCATGATTGCTGTCAAGGCGAGTACCTATGAACATTCTCTCAGTCTGAGCTTGAAAGCTTGAACGTCTACCTTTACACTAACGATGCCTCTCGGTATCACATTCAAACTCGCCGAAGACTCGCTTTACCATCGCGCTCATCTGTTTTCTCACTACCCTTTAGTGCACCCACGCTTCAACTCCAATTATCCAACACCCCAAGGTGTCGACGCCATCGAGGTCACGGTTAACATTAGCATCCACACTGACACGTCAACTGTCTATGCGGGAAAGCTCATTCGCGGGCAAAATACAGATGATATTGTGATCAAGATCCGAGATACAGTTGGAGAGGCTGAGGCTGAAGCGTTGTGCTATGAGCAGCTGAAAGGTTTGCAGGGCTCCACCATCCCGCGGTTTTATGGTCTGTTCAGAGCAAAGGGAAGATCCGGGGGACATCTGGCTGGCATTTTGCTCGAGCGTTTTGGAAAACCTGTTGATAGGCTGCTTGAGGACTTGGGACACGAAACCAAGTACGTTTAATGACATTATGCTTGTGACAATGTCAACCCCGTTTTCTAATGATTTCAAAAGGGCTCAGATTCTCCATCACGTCCACAGAATCCACAAAGCTGGCATTGCACTGGACGAACTAGAGCCAAGGCATGTTCTATCAGACGGCAACAACCTGCGAATTATCGACTTTACAAACGTATGGCCACATACGTGCCGATCGACATACGATTACCTCACTGCTCCCCAAGTGGTGGCAGGTCTCCAAGAGTTGGCTCCTGCCAGGAACTGCCCAAATTTGTATTCATGCGCGTTTGAAATGGGGTTTTGGATAATCCGTGTGTCGTTTTTATGTTCCTACTCCTATCCATTCCGTGAGCTTACGGTTTACAGCTAAAGTGACGATAAATGACTTTCCCTACAATGCGAAAGGAATGCCCACCGACCCACATATCATCAAGCTTTTGCATCCTGGACACTTCTTCGATACGTACAACAACCATCAATTGATAACCTTATTGAAGATTTACTATCAAAAAGTGCATAAGAAAATGGAATCTGGTGTCCCTGTGGAGGTGCTACAGAACAACATGGATGAGTTGATGAAAGAGGCCGAGGAAGAGTGGACAGTGGAGTGCGTAACTTGATGAATGATCTAATACCAAAACATTGCACTAACAACATTCAGGTTCCCTGGCATTCGATACAGCTACAGACATGCACGCCCCATAGCTGAGAAATAACCAAGATAGTTTGCGAAAGAAGACAGTTTTACTTTTGCTTTTCTTTGGTTCGAATTGTGGCATCAAATTCATGTACAGGACATCGAGCCAATTTGTATTCTGCTTGTACAGTGTATATCGAATCAATTGACTGAGTAATGACTAGTGCATTGGGACAAGATAGAGATAGATCCAGACCATCCTGGCAAACATGGTAGCTCCCTGCAGAGAGAACGTCCACGGTACGCATATTCACTTGTATTCAACGTCAACGTAACATCGACACCAGATCCCCGATAAATTTTTCTGGTCAACTACGCTGCGTTCCTTCAATCCTGGGACCGAGAGTGAGAGATTTTGGTATACTTAATTGAAAGTTGGATGCACACGTACATCAACTCCCGGTTACAATCACTTTCCATGCTCAAACGCCTCTGGCTTCAACCCCTCTCTCAAACTCCCATTTTCTGTATAGTCTTTAACACACCTCGCAGTGCCTTCGACGCTATGTGTCTGAGTGAGCTATGATACCACCAGAATGCCCCGTGCCTCTCGAGGATGCAAAATATATCGTAGCTCTTGAAGGTTTGGTATCCGCGTCGACGTGACAGTAAACCTATATTCCCGGTCAGTCTGCGACATCCACCCCCTAGCTTTTGCGTACATACCGCAACGAGACATCATCCATGACAACCTGACTCATCATTCCATCAGGAATCCTACCCTCAATCTCCCAAAATCCATAATGCAATTTTTCCCTGGCACCCGGCAATCTAGCAATAATATCTCGCGAGTGCAGGTTGTCGAAGACAATACATCCTAGGCGGAATAAGAGCTGTCCGAAAGATGAGATAGATCACAGACACAGATTCAGAAAAGACACTGCACCTTCGTAGAATAACAAGGCCGGTAAACCTCGTTCGTTATCGTTGTGGCCAAAGATTTGTGCGACATTAGCGTTCCTAAGGATGTTTGGTAAACTTGACGTTCGAGCGAGGACGTTTAACATACTTGATCTGAAAGCCTGTTGGAGCATACCGTCAGTGATATGAGAAATGTGACATGAATGGAACTGACTCTGAGGGCATCGGGTCCATCGTGCGTAGCACATAAAAATTTGTCCTCTCTGTCTTCACCTTGAAGGCGAGCAATCCCAATATTGCGACGAGCGTTGACATCTCTCCAAAGTCGATACTGTTTTCTTTCCTTCCTCATCGTTGCGATATTCTCTTCTGACCGAGCTTGTACACACATTCTCCTCAATACGTATGTTGCCCGGTATGACACGATTGTACTGAAACGGACACATCAGTTCGCAACCTTGGATGCCAGAACAGTAAGAACTCACATCGTCCCATATACTCTGCCTTTCCTGCTTTTTCTGGGTGACCTTCACGACTGTGCAATCGTTGTACATATTATTGGCGTTTGTAAAGCGTCCATCGTTGATGTGAAACCAGACTCGGAGCTGTCGTTGAAGGCCATGGTAATGGTGGAAAGGAAGGGCGTGGATCAAGTGAACGTTCCTTCGGGGATCGTATCGCCTATTTTGATATTGGCCATGGTGAGAGAAAGAAAGGTAGACGCGGCAACGGCGAACGCGGTTCCGGCAATTATTTGCTGAAAGGCATCTATCCTAGTCTTGAAACAATCCTTTATAACGGGACGCTCCAGGTATTCACTTGTTATAAAGTCTTGTACGGTTGTCATGATTTTTGTGACGTGTGGTGCGGACCTCGAAAATTTGACAGCGGCGGGACGGCAACCGGAAATGTCGCTGAATTAGGTAGGAAACACCGAGAAGCCGTTCCGTCGCTTCAATCTTGCGCTGCTCTCATGCTGGTCGTCCTGTATCCTACAAATAGTCCGCGAATACCATCGTTCACTCCCTAAAATAAGGGAAAATATGAATATTCCAATCTCCCAATCCGAGTCCATGAGTTCGTCCAAGAGCAATCATGGAACCGGCCTCTCACTTTCCGGAGAATTTGAGGATGTTCGACCGCCTCAAACTCCCGCTCGAGCAACGCGGCCTCCAGCTACCATTTATAACTCAGCACCTTTTACAACGATAATAGGAGCATCTCCATCCCTGAATTCCTATGTTCCTCTGCTCCTACACAGCCGCCTAATAATCCTCAACACCCAGTTACATACCCGTCACTTCACTCATTCGCTAGAAGTCACTAGCCTCTGCAGAGTGCAGTCATTTAAGACTTGGGTCGCGTCAGGCCCCTCGTAATATCGCTAGAGATGAAGAGAAGGATGAGATTTCGCTCCTAGAATGCGACATTTTACGCAGGATATTTTTTGAGAAACTCCGGAATGGCCCACCATGGGTCGAATGGCCAAGCCATTTAAAAAGTAACAGTAATGAGATTTTGAGAATATATCAGATGCACGGTCAGAGGGAGAGACGAATGGCCATACGATAACAAGCGCCAGGAACACCCAGGGCGCCTGTGCCTGGCCGTGCCATGCCGCTGTCAAATTTCAGATTCCGAACCACACGTATCGAAAATGCCCACAACCGTCCTAGCCTATCTATCCAGAATATACAGGTGCAGACAGGCCTGTCCATGAACATAATGCTCACCCTCGATTCCATGAATTTCGGCCAAACCAAACTCGTTCAGACTTCCCCTGTATCCCATTGGCATCATGCAAAGCTATCCAGCGAGTGCCCGCAGCGGTTAGAGATTCTGCCTTGGGGAGACTAATGCAAAGCTGGCGCTATCAAATGTGAGAAGAATTTCGATGCAATATTTAGAGAATTCGATTTGGTGTTCCGTTCCGACCTATGCCTTGGTAAATATGAATGGTTTTCGTGTTCTCTTCTCCCTAGGCCTGTGGCTGACCTTTATACAGTCTTTACAGGACGACAATACCTACAAGTTCAATTGACGCCAAATCATCAACTTGAAGAACGTGACATGTGAAGGTCAACACGAAGGCGATGCCGGGCAGCTATACACGAGGTATATATGAGTGATTGAGTCGAGACTACCGTGCAGCTGACATGGTCAGTTATACCATTCTTGATTCTACCCCGCCCATCGTGGCTCTCTTCTCCATTCCTTACCACCCTACCTCGGCATTTCTGTATCATTGGTCGCAGACTATTACTCAGAACATCGCGCTATGGCCCTCAACAATGCAAGCGACTTTACCGTCAACGGAGGAGCTTATAACCATGTTAATGGTACTCAGTACAACATACAAAACATGAGACATTCAAAGCCCACGGGTAAGCATTCATCAATCCTACTTCTTTGCGAATATCATTCAACCTAGCCTCCTCATAGACGATGCACTCCAAATCCTCGCACAACATGCTGCTATGAATGCGACATACGATTCGGATCCAGTTCTAGCCCTGAATTGTCACCCTAACACCCGGATTCAAACTCTAAAGGCGCTGAACAAGTGGGTCACAAAGCGCAACCCCAACACAAGGGTCCAATGGATTAGTGGGTCTGCTGGTGTGGGGAAGTCAGCAATAGCACAGAAGGTGACGGAGGATCATAGGAATCGAATATTCGGCGCATTCTTCTTTTCACGGAATGACTCTACTCGCGATGGCCTAGATTCATTTGCAGCGACAGTAGCATACCAATGCTGCACATCCGACCAACTCGGAAAGATTGTCGGTCCCTTAATCCTTGATGCCATCCAATCCAATCCCAACGTCTTCAAAACCCCTCCCAAAACCCAGTTTCGTAAGCTGATCCTAGAACCTTTCTCGAAGGTGAAACGGTTCCAGCGACAGAAGCTTGCCAACCTCCTCGTAATCGATGGGTTAGATGAATGCGTTGGTCATTCTTCTCAACAGACACTTCTGGAGATTGTCGACCTTTCGATCACCTTCCGCACACCCATACCCCTCATCTTCCTTCTCTCCAGTCGCCCCGAGCCGCAGATACGCCATGCCATTGCCAGCGCAGGCTTTGCCTCGTGTCTTGAGCATATCGAGATACCAGAGACGACTGTACGATTCACAGGGGAACTATCCGAGTCCGACCGCGATATACAGAAATACTTCTCGGAAAATTTTGCCAATCTTCGAGAGAAGTATCGCCGCGTTTTGCGAGACGAGGGCGAGACTTGGCCGGGCCATGCTAATATGAAGGATCTTGTTGAGAGAGCGAGTGGGCAATTCATCTTCGCTGTCACTGTTATCAATTACATTGACACGCTCGATGAACGACCTCAGGATCGTTTGAAAACTATCCTAGACAGGAAACCTGGGGAAGCCCAAGGCTCTCCATACCCTGCTTTGGATATGCTGTACCGACAAATCCTGTCCACGTGTCGTAATTGGGATAAAGTGAGCCTGATTCTTCGGCTACTCGTCACCCCTCATCCAGACGTCGTGGATACGTCCCTGAAACGCATTCCCTGGAACTCAACAGTGAACATTGCAGGTTTTCTCAAGGTCAAACCGGGCGATGTGGAGATACTGGGGTATTTCAATCAATTCGGATGGTCACGCGTCACAGGCCCAAAAATTTCCGAATATTTTCGGATGGTCACGCTGCCGCAAGGGGTCCATCCGAACTTCCTCGGAGTGTGACCGCCCAAAAACTTCCAAATTTGGCAGTTTCTGGGCGCCAATATCCGAAAAATCTTCTCGGTCACAGACCGCGAGGCCCTCATCCGAATATGTGAGGTTCGGATGAAGCGGTCACAGGTCACAGCCCATCCGAATTGATTGAAATACCCCAGTACTGTTGTCGAGGCTACACTCGGTGATACAGGTTCCAGAAGATGCAGAATCCAATATCCGCATCCTTCATGCCTCATTCACTGACTTCCTTTTGGACCGTACTCGCTCGCTCCAACACTGTATCACACCATATTCAGCAACGGAATACTGCAATCTTATAGCGGACCTCCTCCTTCGTACACTCTCTTCCTATACGGGATGTTATCCATCTGAACCGTATCGTTCGACACAATCGTTTGACGCGGCGTTCGTTAGCTGGCCAGAGAAAGCTGTGGGTATTGCTTCGCACCCCTTACCACTCGCATATTGGCCGTCTTATTGCTACGAGACTGAGTATCCAGACGCTAGCTTGTTGGCTGAGCTAGATGGATACAATCCTTATTTTGTCAGCGCAGTGTATCTGAGATACATGCACTGCATCCCCACATTCCTGTTCAGCGAGTGGAGATCTTGTTTAACATGGGCAAAGGTGTGTAATTCTACTAAGAAGAAAATCGATGATCTGATTGTTGGACTAGTCGTTAGGACCGGAAGGATTCACGCCTCGGATATTCACTCAAACGATGGAATCGTTCTTCAGTGGATTTTATATGGGCTATTGCAAGGAGACGTGGCGACTACAAGCCATGTGGGGTACCTTTGAGGTCGAATGCCGCTTGACCAAGGGAGATGTATGGGATATACTCGTCGCAATTACTGGGTATTACAAGAGTTGGTGGACCGAGCGGTTGATCAGCAACAATTTCTATCCGCTGATGCTTCCTTCTACTTCTGACCCCAGCAGGATCTTTCCTGAGGACTGGGTTGTTTTTCAAGTCAAAGCGAGCAATGCAGATTTGTTGAAAAGGGTACATGGTATTCGCATGTCCCTTAGCGAAGGTGGTCTGAAGGATTTCGACGATGATGTGATATATGATACTTCCGTATGTGTGGTTCAAAAGTTGGTGGAGGTACGTGGTATATTTCTGGTGCATCGACATTTGTTGATATTTCTGGATGTAGGAGGAAGATCTCGACCAATTCAAGGCGATGCTATACGAGCGAAGAGATCTGTTTGCGCATCTGGCGACAAAACAACACGAGTTGACCGCACCGGCCCCGGGCGAAGGACTTGAAAATAGACGGAATGCAGACCCACCAGCTCGGCCTCTGATTCCTATAATTGGACGAGGATAGCGGGTCGAGAACTGGGTGCCTACAAGCGCACAATGGACCGTATACAGCGTCAAATGCCTCACGCGGATTCATTTTTTCAAACTGTCTACAGCCCCGCGCAGAATGGCTCGATGGACATATCCCCACGCCAGCTAGCATTTCCTTTCGATGTGGTGCGCCAACGCGTGCAGTACTCGGTGTGATCCCTCGATTGCTGGGCCGTACCCTGGTGCACTCGAACTGTACGGCCTACGAAGGAGCAACATTACTATTACCGACTTCGTAGAGATGTTGTCGCAGGCGGGGGCACGTCGGTTATCGAAGTAGAAGGAACGAGTTCGTATTGAACGATAAGTAGTATAGTCATTGTAACGGCGAGCCAAGTCTGGTACCTACAAGCCCCGTTCACTGGATATGTACATTCACCTTGAAACCATTACGAGTTCTGCCCAACCTACTTTTCTTTACAGTACACTTTCACCGCTTCTGGGTTTCGCGAATGCGTGGATAGTGCCTTTCAGCCTGTAGAACCATCAGAAAGTGACAAACGTTTAAAGGAATCTTAACCTACCTCGTCGAGATCCCATAACATAGTATCCTCGTAGTCTCTTCGTAGTCACACTCTCTGATCCCCGCAAGTCCACTGGGCCGGTATTGTGCCAACAAGCTTCAACGTCAGCAGTTTCTGTTGACTCTGCCAACGCCGCGACAGGTAAATCTTGAAACTTCAAGGGTGCGCGACAATGCAATTGCGTGACGTAGAGGACATCTGGGTGTCTAACATGTCGCAGTTCCGACAGAACGAAGGTGGTAAGACGACTGTGATGTCGCGGGAGAGTGCACGAAGATGAGCTTGTGTAGCGGGATAGTGTTTGAATGGAATGTAAAGCTGGAAAAGATCATTTTGGATTTGACAGATGGCTGTCTGAACGAGATACTGCGCACCTGCTTCTCCTTTTTTAGTCTAAATGGCGAAGATAATCACATCTTGTGCGCCATACATGAGCTGCGGAAAGATGACTTGGGGTGTTTGGATTTCGATTGGTGCCGACAATGGTGGTGAAAAGACCATCGCCAAGCAGGTTGACACTATGATCGTTCCATCAAATCAAGACAGCATGACACGGGAGAAAAAGGATATGACAAGATGGTAGTCAGAAGAGAAGAATCCGCTACAGTCGTGCGCTGTCGACATGTGGTCAACATAGAATCATTTCCTGTCACTGTGTCAGCTGAAGTGAAGGTGATGGCAACGTGTGGAAACCATTACTCGTTTCCTACAATTCTTCCCATTCTCTGCTGTGACTCGACACTGTGTCTTTCCAATTATCCTTCCTTTGCTTCAGTCTGTGTTTGCCCGAATAAACATAGGCTCCACGAGACATTTGCGAGACCATAGGCATAGGCCATTACCAGCACTCCGTCATCTATCCTTCATAGTCCCTTCATTCCTCCTCCACTCATCTTTTCCCCAACTTTTCCTTCCCTTCATCGTCCCAAGAGGTCATCAACCTCTTTTCCCCATTGCCCCTCAGGCCCAACGAGATTCTGGCCGACACTATCCGATGACAGCCTATGACAGCAGATGCACCATAGGCATTGGATGTCATTGGATGTCATCGTATAGCGTCGTTAACTTGCCGCCAAATCTGATGGTACCTAATGATATCGTATGACATCCAATAAGCATTTGACTAGCCCGTCTGGATGGAAAAGCTTTCGAATCTCATCTGATATCATCCGATATAATTGAATAACCAGATGCCATTGTATGACATACAATTACAGCAAATGTCCTATAATACATCCTTGTTCACTTCGTCTTCCGTGGCCACCACCAAACTTCTCTAAGTCCCTCCTACGGGGCTACGCCTGGCCCATACACGCAGTAAAGTTATTTGCCTTCGGCCTTCTATAAGCGAAAGTTAGCAATACTCAAACGAAAACTAGCACGTTCCTAGACTTACGTTCATCTCACTCGCTTTATTTTGCCAAACCTATAAGTGTCGTGTATTAGCTGCAGCCGAATAGGCACAGAAGAACGATTACGCACCACAAGATTCTCCTTGCTCTCCGCGAATTCATCCCAGTGAGCGTCAAACTCCTTGCGTGATTTCTTGGCGTTCTCGGGCTTCTGCTTCCAGTCGGCTGCGTATAACCATCTAGTTGAAGAGCTATGAGTAGTCCATATTGCGATCACAGAGAGGACTCACTTTGGACAGATGAGTGCAGGAATGGCCCAGCTACCACGCCCTCGTTTCTTGGCAGGCTCGATGTCGGTGGTCTTCGTGGTCTTCATGCTGGTTCCCTTAGCGCTGCCCAAAGCCTTGCTTCCACTAGCCACTGATGGCGCCTTATCGTTTGATTTAGTCGGGGCTGGAGCGGCGAGAAACCTATGCAGGGATACGTTAGATCTGTGCAACATCATAAGGATTGACGTACGCATTGATAGCCTCAATTACCCGTGAAATCTTTCCCTCCATCAAGCACAACTCGACGTTACGGTCCTCGTGCAGGTGCTCGAAGTACTGAACGAGTCCACTTAGGCCGTAGGACCCACGCACGACAAGGTATTGGCGTTTCGTTTGATCTGCCGGGATGAGATCGATGAGAGCATTGTCGCATTGCTCCCAGACCTCATCATCGTTCGCAATGTCTGCTGTAAGATTCGAGGGGTCTTGACTATATGCTGCCAGAGCATGGGTCTTTGGAGCCACTGGAACCCGAGCTGGAAGGTTGTCCACAAGCTCGCGGAACTGTTCAAGTATGGTTGCGTTAGCTGGTGGCAGTGAAGGAGAACGACTTGTAGCCAAGGTTGATGACGATGGCTCTGGACTGGGTGAATGTTTCACGTGAACGCTTGAGGATTTCGACTTGGCTGTTGCTGCCGCCGCTGAAAATTGTGTTAGCATGAACATGGTAAGAGAAAACACGCCTCACCAGTAGCCTTCTTGACCAAAGCTGCCATGTTGGTACGTATAGCGGCACTGAAAGTGACTTAGTAACTGTCAAAGATGAATGAATCATGGCTCACGTTGGTTTCTCAGTAGCCTCCTAGACGAGGATGAGAAATGAGCGCAAGCTATTGAGATAGAGTTGGGAATACTTACCGACTTCGCCTTCTCTTTGCCCTAGTAGGTTATTCATCAGACTGAGCACACGATAACAAAGACAGTTTCTTACTTTGGCCTTTGCGCTTTTCACGACAGCCGTCTCCACGTTGTCCTGCCAAGAGCCATATGTCAGCATATCATGCAAAACAAGGCTCTGCATACCTTCTTGGGCTTCTTGGGTGGGGGAAGAGTGTCGACATCCATCCCGTCACCATCTGATTCGTCCACCACCTGAATCGTCTCTTCACGAGCACGCTTCTTCTTCGTCTTTGGCTTCCTATCGTCGTCCTGTCGCCGGTCGTACGTCTGCTTCCACGAATGGTAGTTACTCTTGAAGATTTGGTGTGACTTCCAGTGCCCCTTGCAGAGCTTCAACCATGAAAACTCGTTCTCCATGAAGGTGCTGAACTTGGCCAAAAGGTCGGAGCCGGCTGCAGAATAGTTTTGGGGCATTGTCTTCTCCTTGGGAATGTGGTCGTTCCAGAATCTCTTCGCGGCATCATAACACGCCACCTTTTCGCCAACGGATACGAGCTCGCCATCAGAGCTTTGCATCCATGCTGGGATTTGAACGCCGTCAATTTTCGTCGTCGCAAATGGTGCTGATTCACTTGGCGAAGGCCGCTCCCACCAAGTTACCAGACAGTCGTCTGGTTTCTCGTTGGGCTCTGGGGTGCTGGATACTGGAGATGTGGAAGAGGCTGGTGCTGATACTGGCAGGGGGACGGTAGCTGTAGGTGGAGAAACTGAGTTTTGAGTCTTGTATGCTGCTATTAGTTCCATTCTAGTGCGGGAATTAGTATATGAGTACATGTAAAGAAGCAAGAACGCACTGAATTTCGTCAACACGTATCCTGAGTCGGCGGTTCTCTATCTCCAAGTCGCGGTTACGTTGCTCGAGGTCGTAAAAGGCACGATTGCCAGTGAATTGAAGTACTTCTGCAGGGATTGTCTGGATTTCCTGGCATAGAGCTGGGTTGAACCGTATAAGGTTCACGTCGATGGGGCCATTATGGACCTGGTACTGCTGTATCGAGAGAATGACTACGTGAGGCCAAGAAAGAAGGTGAGTCATACCTGGTTTGTTTGATTTCCGTAATGCTGCTTATTGATGCTGTTTCGTTCCTGCAAAAAAAAAGATCAATTCTAGGATATGATGACAGAACAAAGTAGTACTGACATTGTTTGTTGTATTCGTAGCAAATGGCATGCCTTGATTGCTGTGATTATGATTCTCTGCATAGGTTTTCGAGTGTTAGAGCAATGTCATCCATCCAGTCAAACAGCTATTTAGCACGATTATAAGCTTGATTGGGTTGTGTTCTTGAAGAAGAATCTTGAATGAAATTGGAAGCATTGGTTGAGAGAGAGTCCATGATAAATAATGAGGAATAATGATAAGCAGAGCAACGATGGTGATGGTAAAGAATCAACAAAGTGGACGCGCGTCGTGTTTGGTCACGCGCGTCGCGTTGCTTGACAATGTTTGGCAACACCTTGGGATCGTTGGCTGCTTTACTGACTTTCCCACTATTCAAAAGCATGTAATGAATATAAAATGTTTCCAAAACATTTTTATCTGACTGTAGCAGCCCGATATGTGATAAATGTAAAAAGAAACCCTAATGGCTAGTAATCATTAGGGTTACATATCAACATGGCCAAACTTGTGATATCATAGGCCTAGGCCCTGCCAGCGTTCGGACAGGAAAGTTCACAACTTTCCTGTCCGAACGCCGAAAAGATAAAAGTAGGAATAAATAGGTAGAGTATTCTAATCCTCCTCATCTTCATCTTCATCTTCAATTCGGCCAGCCCCAGAGCACAACTTCTCGATTACAAAATATTCGTCTGTCACTGGCTCCTCATCCCAACTGACCTCTGCCCGCCGGAACGGTACCATACCTACGACATCTATGATTGACTTTGCATCAACGATTGCAACACCTTCTTCCCCGAGATAGGTGCACACACGGAGAACATCATGTGAATCTGCAAGAATTTCAGGGTCTGGCACTGAGTACATGATGACCGCTGCAAGGGAAAAGAAACGGTTATGCTTCTGGACCCGAAAGAAGTATAAAACCTCGGCATAGTATTCTTGACCATCGAGAATAAGCTGTGGATAAATGTTCATGAATTGTTGAACTCAAAATAATGGAATCAAAATTCTTACCTTCACATTGCGAGCACGGCGAACCTTTTCTTTTGATCGCTTTCCTTCTTGCCAAAGAGATCGTACAATCTGCTTGCTGGGGAGCTGAAGTCGTGCATATCGATAGACATTGATAGTGCCTTCCTCGTTGTCTTGTACCTTCCATTTCTGAGCAAGACAGAAGTCCACGAATGCAGCGTAGACCTCTGGATCCATGGGATGGTGTTCGCGTGGATGTAGAAGGCTGTATCCGCTCCCGACATCAAGAGCAAGTTTGGATGTTGTCTTGACCTTGCGTACGAATGGAAGGAATGATGGATCCATGGCACAGAGAGCGTTGGACATTGCTTGCTCAACAATTTCTCTGCCAAGGTTGCCATACGGATCAGAGTGTAATCGTATTCGCCGCTCGTAGTTACCAATGGTTCGCTCCATGGTCCACTGGGAGACTTCTGTAAGAGATCCTACGCGGAAATGTTCTGGGACAACGTGGAGAAGTGCGTGAATACAGGGGCGGACAAAATGAAGACGTTCCATCTTGAGTTCATAGTAGTAGAGCTCGAATAACACAACAAACTCGGTGAGCTTTGCATGGGCATCAAGGAGCTCCTCTCTGGTTTTCCGGCGGCGGTGTACAGTACGTGTGGCTGAGACGAGGAGGCAGAAATGTTCATAGAGATGAGATGGCAAACGGCCATAAAACAAAGCCGGACATAGATCGAAAACGAGTACCAGATATTCGCTTGCCTTGTATCCTGTGTTGATTTTCTTGGCAGGGTTACGCGGAATTCGATCTGCGAGGCATGTAGGCAAGAAACGGCTTGCTTGTTCAACGGCGTTACCAAAAGACTTCCATTGGTTGACGTCGTAAAGAATTGCAAAGTCCCAATCTTTGGGGTCATCGTATGGTGCGTGCTCAATTGAGCCCCTCCACAGAGGAACCAAGAGCTGACCTAGGTTGTAGAAGAGATGCATGAAGTCGGCAGGGAAACAGTGAGGGACAGGGAGCGCAAGTGGCAGAGCCGAAAATAGAGATGGTCCTCGTATACCGGTCTTCTTCCGGTTCTTCTCGTAGTCAGAGTTCGACGTTGAGTTGAGAACTTGATTGAGACGAGTCTGATACTCATCGACTGTTGGTAAGTCAATGTCATCGACTTCGATGTTGTCATGAGCTGTGCCAGCTGGCACTGGTCCAGGTGGTCGAAAGAGCGCAGGATAATACATTCCGACACCAGGTTTATGCCGTCCCTGCATCAAGCACAGTAAGCGACACCCATTCCGGCCGTGGTGACCTACAGACTTGCTCAACTCGGCCATAGCAACGGTATCCGCAAGTGCAAACAACAACCAAGGATATATCTTGACCAACTTGTCCAATAGGGAGTCCCATACACGAATGCCGCGACGCTGACAAGCTGCAATGTGTGCAACTGTGTGAAGGATGAACGAGTCGTGGATCTGAGGAGTTTCTGGACCACCGACAACAAAGAGAGGCATGACCATTTCCTCAAGGTGACGGAGCTCGGGCTCAACGTCTCCGAGTATGGCGATTCCAAAGAGAGTACTGGAGTCCTTATCGCGGTATAGCTGCCCTGAATCCTCCGAATAGAGCAATAACATAGTCTCCTCGTCTATTTCTCCGCTCTCCACCCGGGTGAGATAGTCGGTGCCGTGAAGGATGTCGCTGTAATCCTGGATTCCCTCCTCACTTGCCTGCTGCTCCAAGATCCCCTCTGTCCTCTCTACCCGTGAACGGATTCTCTGAACCATATCCGGATGTCTCCATAGAGCTTGGAGCTGCGGGCCAACAGGTACTGATACAAATTGACTCTTCGGCTTGCTCTTCTCATCATAGCGCGCCTCTCCACATATTGGACAGTCTTCGAGATCTGCAAAAGGACCCAAATACCCAAGGCAGGTGTTGATGCACTTGTCAAAGCGCAGAGGAATGATGCCGGTGATGGTCTGGAGGCGTCGTCGCACCTGGTCGTAAGAAAGGATCTTGGAGTCGGGGTAACGCTTTTGCACAGCCTGACGAACTCGAGCGTACGTTTCTTCAGACGCATGGGACAGTGATAGGTAGATTTCGATGGAGAGTCGAAGGTCTGGGTTAGAGTCGAGGTCAAGCAGCTCCTGTGAGGGATTCAAGAAGTTATCCCACTGCTCTTCAGTCCACTGCTTCTTTTCCTCATCCATATCGTAGTTCTTGATATACTCAATCATCTCGAAAATCTCCGGTAGGTGCTCCTGAGTAAACTCGTTAGGAAGGGGTGTGTCTTCGCCATAGCCTTCGCCGTCCGAGCTGTTGTCACTAGAAGCATCACCGTCAATATGAGCAGGGCCATCTTCGCCTTCGCTTGAGTGATCGTCGTCAAAGCGGCCGTCGGGCGATCCAGCACTGAGGAAGATATCGGGTGGGTCATAATCGAAATGATGGTGTTGCTCGAGATGGGGAGGTTCTTCTGGTGTGTAGCTTCGCACCGTTCTTGCACGCTTTGGCTTGGAGTAAATACACATATTCTCAGTGGATAGAAGGGCAACATACCTTTTTCCGTGACCTTCTACGGCTCTGCATATTCTCAAGCTCTTCCGGGGACATCGTCGACTCAATTATCCGCTGTTTCTTATGTAGACGCCAAGTTCTTGGATGAACATTCTTCCCCCCTCGGCAGTACCTGTAGCAATTGCAAGGAACTCGTTCATTGGTCTATCCAATGACATCGGCCATCATCGGATGTCATTGAATGGCATCCACGCAAATCTCGTTGGGCCTCAGGCCTCAGGCCTCTTTTCTCACCCACCCCGCCCATCTCTGTTGGCATCCGCTATCACATCAATCCGCAACTGTCTGCACGCCGCTCCCGAACTCATCTCTGTCGCATTCCACACTAAACCAGCCTCATCCCCACCCTCTCCACTTTCCTTCCATTCCAACCCCGCACCTGTCCCATCCGCATCGGGTGCATTGATAGACAGTCATGGCTGCGCATTTTACGGGAGCCTTTACCATGAATGCCGGGACTTTCAACAATGTTCGAGGCACTCAATACAACATACATCATGGTAAGTACCCAGCCCTTCCTTGCTCTACAGGATGCTCACTGGGACAATGTAGATGATACAACCCGAATCCTTCAGAAACTCGCTGATCACACTGCACCCAACGCAACCTATTATGCCGGCTCTCGCTACCCCCAACCAAACTGTGCTCCCAACACTCGTGTTAGCATCCTTGAAACGCTGAGTAGTTGGATCAAAAAGGAGAAAGATCAGAACATTAGGGTCTTCTGGGTCAATGGTTCCGCAGGAGTCGGGAAGTCAGCCATCGCACAGAAGATATCGGAGAACTCTGAGGCTTCCGTGGTTGCCACCTTTTTCTTCTCGCGGAACGACCCCACTTGTGACAAGCTCGATCGCTTCGTCGCAACCCTAGCCTACCAATGTTGTACATCACCCAAGCTCAAGGATGTTGTCGGTCCTTTGATTATTGATGCCATTCGTTCTGATCCCCACATATTCCAATCCTCATCCGAAAATCAGTTGCGAAAGCTGCTCTTGGAGCCATTTTCAAAGCTCACCCTTGTCCAGCGCCTGGATATCCCGAACCTCATTGTCATAGATGGGCTTGATGAATGTGTTGATCTACAGTCTCAGCAGCGGCTTCTAGGGATGGTTGATCTTGTGATCACAGGCTCTACTCTTTCATCTTTCCCCTTCAATTTCCTTCTGTGTAGTCGTCGAGAGTCCAACCTCCGCACTGCCTATGACAGGCTATGCTTAGTTGCCTGTTGTCAAGAGCTATCAATACAGGATACCAGAAGCCGTTTTTGGCGCTGTCCTACAGGCATTGAGGAAGTTGATTGGGTCTGGCTTTCAGAAGGAGAGAAGTGTTATAGGATCCAGACACTAGTTGATAACCTCCAATGCCAACAGTGTCCTGACCATGAAATCCAGAGGTTGACTGGCATAGTTGATTGTGACCTGGACATCCAGAAATTCCTTACAGGAGAGTTTGCTCGTCTACGTGAAGAGCTTCCTGCCCTTTGCTATGAAGATGAGTCCTGGCCCACTAAAGGTGTTATCTGGAATCTTGTCTGGAGAGCCAGTGGACAGTTCATCTTTGCCAACACTGTCATTAACTACCTGGACACTTCTGATGAGCGACCACAGGACCGGTTGAAGATCATCCTCAGAACTGAATCTGGTGCTCTGACAGATTCTCTGTACCCTTCCCTTGACATGCTATATAAACAAATCATGTCTACATGCCACTGGGAGAAGGTCCAGCCCATTCTCCGGTTTCTTGTCACTCCTCATCCTTCACACATTGATGTAACTGAGGATGTACCAGATCTCATTACTTCACATACACCATCTATCATTAAAGGCATCTTCCAACTCCAGCCTGGTGAAGTTGAGATGCTCCTTCCAAAACTCCACTCTGTCATCCATGTTCCCAAACTTACAGATGCTCCTCACCCTCCATCAATGCCCTTTACAGCCACACCTAGTGAGGTTAAAGATCTTCTTTCATACCTCTACTCTTTCAAGCGTTCTCCCATGAAGATACACATTCTACATGCCTCTTTTACAGAGTTTCTTCTGAATAAGGCCCGTTCAGGAAATTATCACATCCAGCCATATTCAAGATCAGAGTACTGTGACCTTGTTGCTGTGCTCTTCCTTCGGACTCTATCCTCTTATACATCATATTACCCCTCACATTGCTCTTCAGAGTCATTATTTCATATCATGTTCTATGCCTGGATAGAGAAAGTCAGCTCTATTAGGAGATGGAGTCTGGAATGGGCTGCACCTAAATTCTGGGCAAGCTACTGTTATCAAGTTGAAACCCCAAGTGTCAGCTTACTAGCTGAATTGGACAAGGTTGACCCTTTTATGGTTGGGTCTATAGGTGATGGGTCTGGTATACAGATACTCTTCAACTTTAGGAATTGCTTACAGTGGGCAAAGGTGTGTAAACACTGAATTATCTGTTGAGTTCATATAAACTTTCTCATTTGTATGTAGTTACTCAAAGAGAAGGCACCTCAAGTATTCATCAAGAAAACAGAGGCCTTTCTTGATGGGTTTTACCTTGGCCTTCACAGAAAGAGTGCCCGACGCTGTGCCATTCACATTACCTATCAGTTGGAATGTGGGTTTTCTGCTTTATATCATGAGAAGGGAGCAGAAAAAGTGGCAGATTTTGCTTACCACTATTATAATCAGTGGTGGAAGGATAGAGGGAGTGATGACAGTCTGTGTCCATTGATTTTCCCCTCAAATCCTTATAAATTCCTTCCTACTGATTGGATTGTGATACATATCACACCACGTAACAGCAGTAGAAAGTTGCTGGAGAGGATATATGGCATTTATAAGTATCTTCACAAGGATGCTCAGAGGATGTTTGATGATGATGTTATATATAACACTTCTAGAAGTGTTACTCGAAATCTAGTAAAGGTATGCAATATACTGTTTGCATGTGTATTTCAACAAGACTAACTGTTTTGGTGCAGGCAAAAGATCTTGCTGCATTCAAGGAGCTTCTATATGAACGTCGAGATTCATTTGCAGGTTTAGCTATACTACCACCTCTACAAGCATATATAGAGATGGGCAATGTCTAGCTCTGAGCTATTGATACCATTTAGTTTTGATAGTTCAACTAATAAATATAACTGTTCTCAGTGTATGGAAGTACTCTACTGTGGTGTAGTTGTACAATTGTGGTTTGGCTTGGGTTTAAGGCTTGTTACTGTACCTGTATATGGGTACATCCCTACGTAATGCTGTCTTTGTTTTGGCGTGTTTTCTCAGGAAACATCTATGTGAAAACGTGCAGAGTAATTACACCGGGCCATTAGCCGATATCATTTGTTCGTTCACGGTCTCTGTCGCCCATTCCCTGCTTTAACGGGTTGAGCGGGTGATTACCCACTGGCGCCAGCCTACAAGCATCCTTCAGTTGGGGTTACACTACGTGCTTGTAAGTAGACTGGCATAGTAAGGAGATCCCGGTTGAGATGTCGTGTCCACGTGTACTTATGTAACTATCCATATCGTAATTTTGGATCGCCTCATTTCCGTCTTGTGTCCCCACAATCTATCCTTCTTACCCAACTTCAGTTTTCCTTACAACTCCGGTGAGTAGGGTCGCTCTCCTTACACCGTGTTTGCTAATTTGCAGTATAAGGTGGGACAGAAATGGAAGGATTCAACCCATCTGCCGTTCCACTGTTTATTGACATGCCTTGGTTCAGTCCCTTTGTTGGATACTCTGCCGATAGGTCATCGCTGTTGCCCGAAGATCTATGGGTAAGCAACGCCAATTACTTTGATCTTTATGACCCTCAGAAGTATTTTGCTCAGAGAATGGCGCAGAACTTACTCGGGGACATTAATAAAAGGTGTCGGGAGGACGCCTATAACGACATGGCGTTTAATCGGTGTGCTCTGGTCCCTACACAGAAGTCAGCTGCGCCTGTCGTTTCGCATCTGTTTGCGCTGCGACTACTGGACGTGGCTTGTAGTATACATCTCCAAGACCGACTCATGCCTGAAAAAGTGATGGAAGGTGTTTCCACTTGCCTGAATCGTGTGGTCCCAAGAACTGCGGTTGTAGGTGAAACTCAGAAACTAGTACGAGTTCTGCAAATTTACTCGCCGCGTCTCTGTTTGACATCTTTGGTGGCTTTCAGCGAGGACTTCCTGCTATTGCAGACGGTCGAGGTTGGCCGAACGTGATAGCAAATGTCCGAGATATTCTCAAATCAAACTCTGTGAAGCCTGCGTTGTTGCAGGCATCCAAGGTGTCAGCTCCTAGGGAGCAGGGCCTTGCGTACGTCGGTTACGCGCTTCTCCAAGGGCTGTCCTCATATTCCGACGGCAGAAGTTTATCCAAGATCATGCAGAACGTACATGCAGCAGCATTCTGCGTCAACTATGCCTTGCAAGTGAGTCACGATCAGTGCTTTTTTTGGCCTTTCTGACTTCTTCCCCAGGGGTATAGTGAACTGCCTTCTACTTTTGACGAACTGTACAAAGGTGGCTCCAGGTATGGTTCCATCTGGTCATTCAATTCAAATAGTACTAATGGTCGGTACGCGTAAATGAATCCCTCGCTTTCCGTGCAAATCGTCCTTTCGTGGTATTTTGGCCTGGCATGCCATATAGTTGTTTGCCTCTCGACTGTTCTGTTTGGAAGCTGCCTCCCCTGTCCAGGATACGGCAACCATTGCTGTTGGCCTTGGCTATAACACCCGTCTTGCTTTTAGTCGACTTCGCGCCGATGTCCACGAATATAACTAAGTTGCACATCCTCAGGGTAAGGACATGGTTAGGAGATATTTAATTGATTTTCTTACTGAAATTCTGTAGGCATGGTTTCATTATGGAACGTCACGGCCTCCAATTTTATTGAGGTTGGAATCGAGCCTATGGCGGAAACTGTTCGCCGTCGCAAGAGGGTTCACTACGCCCGTTCGTGCCTTGCAGGATTTTATCTCTGAGGCTGAATCGTTGTTGCCATTGGCTGTTAAGGAACAAGGTTTTTTTGAAACTGGTTAGTCTAAAGGTTCCGTTTCCATTGTTGTATATCGTTCGTTGGTCTGACTTTTACTGAATCAGGCGTTGGTGCTATTGTCGACCTACCACCCGGGCTCTCGTATGAGCGTGCAATTGCGAACAAGTAAGTGGAACTGAATCCGGAAAACCCCGTTGCTGAGGTGTGCTCCCTCGACGACTGTTAGCACGCGTTCAGATAAAGAAAACAGCGTAAATCGGGAAACCAATCTTATCCCATCAGCTGATTCGTATTCCCCGTCCGCAATTTCCAAAGGAGTAGACGGATTGTTAGCTTCCGAAACAGTTCAGGAGGATAACATTCGTGGCGGCCGACCATCGCACTGGATGATGTCGCGGGTAGGAATTTCGAGGAGAAAGGACACCACTATGATCAAAGAATCCAATGTTGGCGGATCAAATTGCGTAGGGCCGGTCGACGAATATCCCGAGCCAGCGAGCAACTCCCCAAAAACTGTCTTTACCGAGGTCATCAGAAAGGTTTGGATTGCACGTTATGCTGTACCTCTTTTCACTGCTCATTATTCATATCAGCCAACTCGAGGGCAAGCTTATGTAGTCGTTGGATTGGATGGGCGTAGAGAGGTGTTTTGGCCAACATGTTCGGTAAGTGAGGTTATTAACTTGCGTTGCGCCGCCCTAACAGCGGTTTGTAAGACAAGCCATGGTCTTTCGTATCTCGTCGGACTACTGGAACGATCCAATCTATATCAGACCACTCATGGGAACAGTTTATTGTTTTACAAACTAACTCTGGGACTCGCAGGATCCGACGAGGAGCAGCAGTTTGCCAGATCAGACAGAGGATTGAGTATACGAGGTGTTGTTGCTTTCACTGCGGACGAGTATGATTGTTTGGATGCTGCATCGATGTTGCCCGACCTTCTTCGTGGCCATGTGTTGGTCGCTTTTAGCCGCCAGAAGTCTGCTTCTGGACGGACTCTCAACACTAAACTATTGTCTGAAATCAGTGCCACGTTGAAGCCTAGGCTAGCCCGCAGTATGTGTCAACCATCATCCTCCTGCATAGCGAGTAAATGATGTTTGTAGTGGACACAAGGCCGTATCCTATTACCGCAGACGCCGATGCAGTCTGTACAGCTACGTTCTCCAATTTCCTGGTACTCCTATCTTCACCCGGACCGCCACGAATAATGAGCTTTCCCTTGGTACCCTCTGCAGCATCCTCGACGGGGACGGTTTCGATCAGTACCAACATCTTCTCGCGCCGGTATATCAATCACTCGGTAGCAGGGTTCGCTGCTTCTGCGTCACCTTCGAATGGATGGTACTTTGTAGCTACCGCCAACGCTGTTCGTAAAGGGATGTTGTCACCAGATGCCCTAAACACGGAGCTCACCGTATGTGAAGGCTCTGTCATAGTGTTTGTTGGATTACCAGCGGAGGACCCGACTTTCCTTGCGAAAACTGCAAACCTTCGAGTTCCACCATCGGAGCTTCTTGCGAAGATACACGCAGTCTCCGCTGTGAGGGTACCAGAACGAAATCGCTGAAAAACAGTCATTTTGACACCAATTGTTGTGTTCAGAATCGCACTAGTACATCGTACTAAGTACTATATGGACTTGGTAGCACTACTAGGAACCTAGTAGTGCGCATATGACGAAGGATAAGATAGGCATGCACTGCGCAGTGAATACTAGCTGCGCGCGCATAGACGTTGATGTCGTCGTTAGCCCTATATGATTGCGCTCGGATACGCGTCGAAACCTGTAGACCGTATCTATACTCTATTACCAGGCTGGAACCTTACGAGGACATGCTACTGTACATGGTAGACTTCCTAGTAGGGTCATATGGCTACACTATACTCGCGCTATGGGACATATGAGATGGGATAGTGAACGAGGACCAACTACCACAGCGTAGAAGGGCCCTAGGGGACGAATCAGAGCTATATACCAAATACAGTAGAAGCTGGAGGTGCGAGTCACCTTTGAGAGCAGAGTTACCAGGATTAGAAATGTCCGAGTAACCGGGTCATCGATACGAGGACCATATGGAGGCTTAACAGCTTTCCATATCGATCGGAATATCCCTCGAGCTTCGAGTTGGGATTCCTACTGCTAGTACAGACACTAGTGAGGGACATATAGTCCTATAACAAGGAAACAGATAGGATTCTGTGCCAGGACTGTCCTAGGACATAGAAAATATAATATAGAACTACGAGGGCATAGAGCCTACCTTCCTCGGATACGAATCCGAAGCGTTTCGGTCGAGATCGGACTCCTAGCAAGTTCCGAGCGGAATAACTATGTCCTAGCACCGATATCCGAAACGCACCATGCGGAACAGCGCCTCCGCGCGCCACTTCCTAGCAACCCAAAAGTAATATGACTCGCAGTCCTGCAAAATAATGTCGAATTCCGACCAATATATATCCAAACCTTCCTTTTCTGGTAGATACTTACTTCATATGGACAGAATCCTCTCCTCGTTCTCATTTCTTGCATAGTTACTATTACTTTATCGTGTCCACTTTCACTTATATGTAAAATATGTACGCTCGCGGGTATATAAGCAGCAGGGTTTCCCCTAGGAAGCTCTCAAGCAATTACCCCGCTATATACGTAGCCCTAGTGCACCAATAGCAGAGTTCTTGTCTTCTATCGTTGACCATAGAGGCGACGTGTGCTTAGAACAATAACTTAGAAAATAAAACCTTGAAAAGCCCTTCTCTATATTGAACTAGAGTCGTGAAATTAGAACTTTGAGATACCCATAGGACAGAGCTAGCGCGTCTAGTCTCTTGCATAGGATTGATTGTTTCTGGACTAGTGTGGAGCCCCACCAGTGTCGTTAAAGCTTAGTGTGGAGCCCCACTAGCTTATAGGTGGCCTGATTGTCGTGCTAGTTCGACTAGTGTAATCAGTGCCTTTGGTTGTCGTGCTAGTTCGACTAGTGTAACCATAGCCTTCATAGGAACAATAGGTCTTTACCCTTGTTGGGTTCGATAGGTTATTTTGCGTCATAGGAACGTATAGGAATAGTTATAGATAGGTTTATAGGTTGGCTCGCGTTGTCTTGATCATATCGAGACTATATTATCATATTACATTGTTTCATTCATCGCTCGTACACTTCCCTTGTGTCCTAGTGATTTGTAGACGTTCACCTAGTGTGCTAGTTGATTTCTTGTGTCGATTGTACGGATCCTTTGACAACGTCGAACCCCGCTCGCACAACTTGGCATATTATTTCGCTCGTTCACAAGCGTTTTATAAGCCTCACATTTGGAGCCCACCGCGAGGGGTGGTTCTAGATAACAAGAAATCTTACTAGCGCTCCGAGCGAGCTCTACATTTATTAGTACACATTTTGCTTCATAGGCTATATAGCCCACGCTTTCATATACTTCCTGAATTAGGCCGTAAACCTAGTTCAACCCAAAAGAGACTATCTCTAGGACGAAGACAAGATTCCACAAGAATCGAAGCCTCGTACTACTAGAAACTCTCAACAAGCCGGGGAACACATTCTAGATTTTCCACCTAGACCCCGCAAAGCTAGAACAGTAGGAGCAGTACCTACACCCCCTAGAAATCTGGATAGTGACGACGAGTTCCATACTCCGTTACCACTAGACGACCTTCTTGAAGTCACTAGACTACGCGCGTCGGTAGCAGCCTACGAGGAGCTCCGCGAGCAACAAGA
>JAYKXP010000299.1:0-32761 GCA_037176845.1 Paramarasmius palmivorus | reverse complement strand
ATAAAAATCACATTTTTGAGGGAATATGTTCATAATATGTCTAAAAGCATGCTACTGCAATTGGGGGCAGGGGAATGCAAAAAAAGCGGTCCAAATATGGTAATTCAGGAAAATGGCATGTTGATCTTGGGCTACAGGCCAGATATTGACATGGAGTAAGTTGGAGGACCTAGATACATTAAATACAAGCTGGAGACACCAAATAGTACATAGATTAGTGGGATAATGGTGCTTAAATATCAAAAATACTGAAAATCCCCGAAATTGGGGAATAAAATTACAGGATGGGATGTAATGCAGCTAGGGCTTAGATGTTGTGGAATCAGAGATGATATATATGTCCCCTTGATGGGTTTACAATCCTGGAGAGCTGCCTATTTTTCCAGATTTATTACAGCTAAATTCGCATTTTTTGGACATTGGTAATACTATACCAAAGGAATGATTGGGATAGGCTAATTCTTGTTCATAACCCACTCTATGGTATAAGATGATGAATATATACTTGCCCAAGCACTCCTGTATGTGCAACACCTTGTTCAATCCAATGTATTGTACAGTTATGTAACACAGGCAGTAATACATGAATAGCACCTCAGGGAAGCATCCAGCACCAAGGAGAGTTGATAATCAAGTTCAGGCACTCCAAAATACACTTTCATACTATGAAGTACATTTTTTGAATACATCTGTATGTTGCTACATAAAAAAATCACATTTTTAGGGGTTTTTATGCACTGGAGCATGGGGATTGCTCCTAAAATCACAAAAGTGAATTAGAGACTGCTCACTATGCATAGAACAGGAATATCAATTGCCTCCATGAGTCCATGACAGGAATCCTTATGCCGATGCATCAATTCTTGTACAATCACAGAAAACATGTAATATTGATGTAGTATTACAGGGAGTGATCTGGGGACTTGGAGAACCTCAAAATCAAATTCAGCATCAAAAATCAGTTAAGAAACAATCCAGGTTTGAAAGGAATCCATTACTATAGCTGAGATATGTTAAGTTTGTTTATAGGCTATGTATAAGTACTTGCAATCAATCTTTTAACTTGGATTGTCTGACCTTTTCATTAAGCATTCTGAGATCAACTAGACACCAAATTGTATTATATACTTCATATTCTAATGTCATAGAGTTGGTATTGCTAGTTCTAGGGTGGTCTAATGGTCTGGAAGACCTAGATGAAAAGGTCAGACAATTCAAGTTAAAGATTGATTGCAAGTACTTTACACATAAGCCTATAAAGATAACTTGGACATATCTCAAGCTACAGTAACTGAATTCCTTTAAACCCTAGGACATTTCTTAAGTGGCTTTGCACCCTGAATTCAATTTTGAGGTTCCCCAAGCCCCCAGATCACTCCCTGTAATACTACATCAATATTACATGTTTTCTGTGATTGTACAAGAATTGATGCATCTGGCATAAGGATTCCTGTCATGGGACTCATGGAGGCAATTGATATTCCTGTTCTATGCATAGTGAGCAGTCTCTAATTCACTTTTGGTGATTTTAGGAGCAGTCCCCATGCTCCAGTGCATAAAAACCCCTAAAAATGTGATTTTTTATGTAGCAACATACAGATGTATTCAAAAAATGTACTTCCATAGTATGAAAGTGTATTTTGAGTGCCTGAACTTGATTATCAACTCTCCTTGGTGCTGGGATGCTTCCCTGAGGTGCTATTCATGTATTACTGCCTGTGTTACATAACTGTACAATACATTGGATTGAACAAGGTGTTGCACATACAGGAGTGCTTGGGCAAGTATATATTCATCATCTGTATACCATAGAGTGGGTTATGAACAAGAATTAGCCTATCCCAATCATTCCCTTTGGTATAGTATTACCAATGTCCAAAAAATGCGAATTTAGCTGTAATAAATCTGGAAAAATAGGCAGCTCTCCAGGATTGTAAACCCATCAAGGGGACATATATATCATCTCTGTTCCACAACATCTAAGCCCTAGCTGCATTACATCCCATCCTGTAATCTTATTCCCCCAATTTCGGAGATTTTCAGTATTTTTGATATTTAAACACCATTATCCCACTAATCTATGTACTATTTGGTGTCTCCAGCCTTGTATTTAATGTATCTAGGTCCTCCAACTTACTCCATGTCAATATCTGCCCTGTAGCCCAAGATCCAACATGCCATTTTCCTGAATTACCATATTTGGACCGCTTTTTTTGCATTCTCCTGCCCCCCAATTGCAGTAGCATGCTTTTAGAACATATTAGAACATATTCCCTCAAAAATGTGATTTTTATAGCCCCCCAGCATGCCCCAATAGCCCCCCAATGCATTGATTCCAGGTAGAAAATAGTGAGGTAAGAGCACCTTCTATTTTGGGACCAAAAAAGCGGAGTGGAGAAGATCTCAAATGATGTCAGAAGGGGTGGGAATAATTTTCCATTAAAAAAAGCGCTCAAAAAGCGCTCAAAAACTCTAAAATAACTTTAAAATAATGTTTAAATGATGTCAGAAGGGGTGGGAATTATTTTCCTGTTAAAAAAGCGCCCAAAAAAGCACCATAAAGTATGTAAAAAAATAATTCATGAATTCTTCTGGGTCCTTGCCTGTTTTGAATTATAGAAAGTATAATAATATATGTATTATTTTATATATCTATCTCAGGCAAACACCTGTCACTTATATAGCTTTGAGGTAATTACCTGTAGTCTAAAAGAGCCTGAGGCAACTACCTGAGATCTGTGGTAGATACATTGATGTTAGGGCAGATACCTGAAAGATATAGGTTACTACCTGTTACCCATATCACTTTCAGGTAATTACCTATAGTATAGACTAACTCAAGGTATATACCTATGAGCTATGGTAGACACCATTTATATTAAAGCAAGTGCCTAGAGGATACAGGTTGCTACCTATCTTATTTTTAAATGATAGATAGAGATTCTTAAGTTATATGGAATCAGATATCTGCTTTCAATTTACAGATAGCTACCTATAATACTCACCAAATTGATAAGATTACAATTTTATAGTGTTAGCATCTATATTTTAAGCTACTAATAGTAAATACTGTGCTGCTTTTTGTGGTTAGAGTTTTATATTATTTTACTCTGATTATTATGTCTAATATCAATACTCAATAGCATTTTATATGTCACATTTACATTTGTATAGCCTATATTGGAGAGCATGCTATTTAATGAGAAATAGGCACAATTATATAGGATTTACACTATCCAAGTCTTATAAACACTTAAAACAAGATAAAGGCATCAATAATAGAATAATTGAAAGCAATATCAGAGCATAAATGCCTATTTTATAGCCTATTTTTCAGAATCAGGACCCCTGACACCCCCTGTCACGTCACACAAATATGGTATTTACCAATAAAGCCCAGGCAATAGCTTGAAATCTTTTATACTATATAGGTAGCTGCCTAAACCTCAATTTAGCTGAATTCCAGGAAAATACCCTATTGCAGGCTTAAGGTAGAGGTAGTTGCCTATTGAGGTAACCACAACTAAAAAACCCACCTAAGAGGCCCAACTGCTCACCTCAAGGGATGGACCTATTAGGTCCTGTATGGGGGGTGACTGAAGTGGTTTGCGAATGTCAATTTTGGACTCAGTGGCTATTTTGGCATTGATTTCCTTCTCCAACCGTGTTTGTCGTCGTTCTTCTCGACGTTCTTTCTTGTCTGTAGAAGAAGACTCATCAACAGCTGGTCTTAACTTCCTCTCCTTTTTCCTTCTGGATGGAATTACCGGGGGAGGATCCTTTGGGCAGTTTGGCTCATTGTCTGAAGAAGGATCTGACCCGTCTGGATCACCAGGTGGTGCTGCTGTAGTTCAGGTAACGTCGAGGTCAGTAACTGACCTCTCGACATCAGTTTCATAACTGGCACTTCCAGTAGTCGCAGGAGCCAATGTACGGGCTCCCTGATTAGCCGGTGGTGTGCTTGGTGATTGAAGAAGAGTGTTGGAGCTCTGTCCAGGGTTAATCCATCAAGAAAAGGAGTCTGGAGTAGACTGAATTGAAGGAGTTCGCATAGTCGTGGTTGATGGATGTGAAGAAATTTGTGTGGAGGTCAAATGAGGAGGAACGTCTCTGCCTTCCCACTCTTTTAGCCTCTCAGCATCTTCTTTTCTCCTTTTCAACTTCTCTAAAAGTACTGCCACTTTTGTCTTCCTGCCTGCCTTAACCATTTCTCTTTCTTCCTTATGGTTCTTAGGCAGTCAAAAGGCATAGCTGGACAGTGTAGAAGTCGTTGTTTCCATCGTGTAAGAGGACTGTACTTCAGGATGAGTTGGTGGCTGGGACTCTGGAGGAACTGATTCCTTTGGGGCTTTATCTGCTTTTGGAACATTTTTGTCACGCCAGTCCTTTCGTCGCTCAGAACGTGGTTTCTTGTCCAAGGAGGTGGCATGCGAAGAGGGTCCTGCTATTGGTTCTTCTTTAACCAGAAAGCCTGGTATAGGTTCGTAGTCAACTGCCTGAGGTGCCCAGTGGACAGATCAGCTATGACTCATTGTAGTCGGGGGTACTGTGGTAGGTGGATCTGCAAAATAGGGCTCTCTCGTGATTGGGGTTATTGTAGGAGATGGAATTCGGCTTTCAATGGTTGCAGGAGAAGATGTTTGGGGAAGGCTAGCAGAGGCTGGCCCATTACTCATGGGGGGACTCTGATTCTGGGTCCATTGGACAAGGTTTGAAATCAGTTGACTCAGAAGTTCACTTCGTGTCTCCTCATCCCAGTCCTGTGCCATGTTAATGAGTTCTTCTATAGTAGGTGCTGCATCAAGCAAGGACTCGGTAGAAGACTCAAACTGTGTTCCCAGTTTATCATAGGCGATTTCTGCCTGCTCCTGAGCCTCTTTCTGGTACGACCTGGCTAGACTGTCGTCACTTCCCTTTGGGGGACCCATGTACACCTCTTCTCGGTTAACCTGCTCCTCTACGGAACCTTCGTCTGACACCGTATGTACAGAGGCAGGTTTCCCATGCTGTTCTGGTCTTTCTACCATTCTGGCAGGTGGCGTTGGGGACGTAACGGTGATACTTGGTTGTGCAGGGCTTAGTCCCAACCCGATAGCTGACGCATGTGGCTGGAAGATAGGCGTACGATAGACGTTTCCAGAAGGGGGCCCAGTATTGAACAGAGTTCTTGGTGGGCTGACGGAACCATCACCAATTCTTCTTGATTTCTGCCATTGACGTTCGGTTAACCTGGTTCTGGCTGAAATGCTAGATGTTGGTCTATCAGAAAATGGGTTGTCTCTGGATAATGTTGACCCTTGGACAGAAGTGGGTGATAAGGGTTCTGGTGCTCTGGGATGATCATATGGATTGACGTTCCACATATTGGACTGAGGAGAGTCTGTTTCAAACATGTACTCCCTCAACTGTAGATCATTGGTAAGAGTACCATAACATTCCTTGAATTGTGCCCAAAGGTTTCTGTCACAGATCAGACGTAGTTGAACATCTGGGGGGAGTTGATTATAGGGAGTCCACCTAACTCTGTCAAACATTCTTGCCCAAGATGCTGGTGTAGAATGTTCACGAGTTTGATACCCGAGGTCATTCAGGACATCTCAACAAAGATAGAAAAATTGTCGGAGATTAGTCCCTTGATCAGTTATGGGATTGGGGATAGCCTCGTGGTCCGGTGCAGACATAGCTTCAACTACTTCCCCAATAGGCGTACTGAGATCAATCAAAGTTGATCCTCATGCTTGTTAGCAGCAATAATCTCTACGCAAGGTAAAGTGCAACACTTGATGTCAGATCAAGCGGACCGTGATCAACGCCTAAGCGAATCAGCTAGGTCTGTACTGATGGTGATCAATATAACTTGTGAAATGCCTGGGACTGTGTTTAGCAGTACTGGTGCAGGACAAGAGCAAGAGATGATAATATTTACAATAGGAGTACTATGATTATATATACATAATGAAGGTGGACTACAATAGGAACTGAGAGGGGCATATTTCTAAGTATAAAGTGGGGCATGTCTAAGTAAGGTAAAGATGCGGTTCTAAATACTAAAGGCCATGGAGTTAAAGACTAAAACATATGTACAATTCTAACACTCTCCTTCAAACCGAGCATAGTCCCATTTGACTTGCGAAGTGTTTGACTTTTGCGGAAGGAAGCCCTTTTGTTAATGGGTCGGCCATTATTTTCTCCGTTGGGCAATATCCTAACACAATCTTCCCTTGTTCAATTGTATATCAAATGAAATGGAAGCGAATGTCAATGTGTTTCGTTCTCGCATGGAAGCGGTCTCCTAATGCCAAAGCAATTGCACCTTGGTTGTCTGAGTTGATCAACAGGGGTCCCTCCATTCCTCCAAATACTTCTGATATGAACTACTTGATCCATAACACTTCCTTTGCTGCATGCGTGAGCGCGACGTATTCTGCTTCTGTAGTGGAGAGAGCTACTAAAGGTTGCTTTTTCAATGACCATGATAAAGCGCCCCCGTTGAGCATGAAGACGTATCCTGAGATGGCCTTCCTTCCTTCCGTGGTCATTCCGTCCACATCTGAATATCCTACGACTTTTTCCTCTCCTAATTCCTTTGTTGTCGATGTCCCATATGACAGCCACATGTGCGCGGTCCCCTGCAAATAAGCGCAGATCCTTATCAATGCATTCCAGGAGTCCCTTGTGGGATTTTGGAGGTTGGTTGAAGCCTGCGATAATGCATAGGTGATGTCTGGCCTCGTTGCTATGGATATATACTGTAATGCCCCTGCTAGTTCTCGAAATGGCATTTGGGGAGTCACATTCGTGATACTTTTCCCTCTCCAATCTTTGGCAGCATGGAGTAGAAATGCTTGGGCTTTTCGATATTCGAGGGAAGGGTTTCGTTTTCTAGCGATGTCGATGAAATGGGTGATAGAGGCGTAGGATGGCATTTGGTCGATTTGGATGATGCCTTGAATGGGGCTGAAGATGGTTTTAGGTTTTGCAATCCAAATCGTTCCAATACGGCTTTTATGTATGATGTTTGCCTAAGGCAAATGATACCCTGCTCCTGATTTATTTCAATTCCCAATAACCAGTTTATTTGCCCTTCGTCTGTGACTTCCATCTTTGTCTTGATAAGATTCTTTTCCTTTTCCATTCTTTCCTTGCTTTCAGCGACTATGGTCATGTAGTCTACGTGGATGAATATGATTGTGAATGGGTTTTTCTTGAAGAACACTGCGTGATCGAGTTCAGATCTTCTGTATCCCAATTCCTTTAACCATTGGACAAAGGTTTCGTTCCATCTTCGTCCCGCTTAGTGCATTCCATATAGTGCCACTTTCAGTTGCATCACTTCTCCTTGTTTTGCTCCGATATCTATGCCTGGTGGGAGTTTCATGAAGACTTTTTCCTTGGGCTTTAATTTTCCGTATAGATATGCGGATTTTACGTCCATCTGATGAATGACCATATTGTGATATGCGGCGATAGACAAGATGGTTCAAATAGATGTGAACTTTGCCACCGATGCAAATGTGTCATCCAATGAATAATCAATTCCAGGAACCTGTCGGAATCCTTTTACGACTAATCTTGCCCTGTATCGGTTGACTTTTCCTTCTTTGTTCCTTTTAGATCTGTATACCCATTTGTTTGGCAGGATGTTTGCGTCTTTTGGCGGAATGACTAAGTCGTATGAATCCCGGTTTTTCAGCCTTGTTATTTCATCGTTCATGGCTTCTAACCAGTTTTCCTTGTTTGGTCCTTTTAATGCCTCCTGATGTGTGAATGGATCAGATTTTTCTAGCTCGCTTGTGACTTTTGCTAAATTAGCTGTGATGTTCCTTTCAATGACCCTGGTTTCCTTGGAACCTTCAGCTGTTCCTTGTTGTATCCTTCTGACTTTGTCTGTGGGTTTTCGTGATCTTTTTCCCACTATGATTTCTGGGTCGATGAATTCCACTTCTTCTTCAGTTGCTTTGTTGATCGGAACACCAGTTTCAGCGATTGGTTGTAACAATCCATCAATTTGTTCTTGCTCTCCTTCGCTGATACTGGTCTTCTGATCAGAAAAGGATATGCTCCTTTCGATGGTGACAGATCGCGTTTTAGGCCAATATATTCGGTATCCGTTGGATCCGTAATCTGGTCCCAACCATTGTCCTTCTTCTGTCATTGGACCTAATTTGTCTGGATCCTTTTCTTGTTTTACCAAGACAATGCATCCCCAGGATTGGATGTTTGTTCCGCTGGGGTGTTCCTTGTATCTCCGCCAATAAGGGGTGTCTCCATTGATAGCCTTGTGAGGTATGCGATTCCAAATGAATACTCCATAGTCGACTGCATATCCCCAAAGCCATTTCGGTAAACCGGACCCAATGAGCATTACTCGAACATAATTCAACAATGTCAAGTGCGCTCTTTCGGCATTCCCATTGTGCTCTGATGTGTCATGAACAGTCAACCTTCGTATTGTTCCTTTGCTTTGGAGATATTCAGAGAATTCGTCTGATAAGAACTCCCCTCCCCTGTCTGAATGTAGTATTTTGATGATTACATCCTCCTGGGTTTTGAGTCTTTCTTGGTGGATGACATATTTGGCAAACACTTCTCCTTTTGACCGAAGAATTTCTTCTGTCAACCAATGTGTGTGACTATCCAGCATGGTCAATAAGTCTCCTCCTTTGTACATTTTGGTTGAAGCTGGCCCCCATACATCCATGTGAATAAGGTCTCTGAATTTTTCAGCTACAGATTTTTCGTTTGCACCACTGACTGGATGACACTTTCCTTTTGTGGCTATACATGAAGTCGTTTCTGTCTTCAAAAGTTCTCCGCACCCTACTGATGCTACTGCCTTCTGAACCCTGAGTTTCCATATGGTCCAATTCTGCTTTGTACCCCCAGTTTCCAACTGAGGAATATTAGCAAAGGCCTTTTCTATTTGTTTCTTGGCATTCTTTTCCTGTGGGTGTTCTGATGTTGACATACAAGTTTATAGACTGGGGCCCATAACCTGTTAGCAGCAATAATCTCTACGCAAGGTAAAGTGCAACACTTGATGTCAGATCAAGCGGACCGTGATCAACGCCTAAGCGAATCAGCTAGGTCTGTACTGATGGTGATCAATATAACTTGTGAAATGCCTGGGACTGTGTTTAGCAGTACTGGTGCAGGACAAGAGCAAGAGATGATAATATTTACAATAGGAGTACTATGATTATATATACATAATGAAGGTGGACTACAATAGGAACTGAGAGGGGCATATTTCTAAGTATAAAGTGGGGCGTGTCTAAGTAAGGTAAAGATGCGGTTATAAATACTAAAGGCCATGGAGTTAAAGACTAAAACATATGTACAATTCTAACAGTGCTGGGTGTGATACCAGCTGACCCGGTGTGAGCATCTGGGGTGCCTCATGGTCCTGGACCCTTGATGAGCGAAATGGGCGATTGACTGGTGCAGCTTCTTGTTGCGTTGCAAAGACGCTAGGGCTTTCTGGGGCTGTTGCATGTGCTTGTGCAGGAACAGATAGCCGACTGGGTTCTGCACAATAAGAACTGCCTTGTTCTGACGTGTTTGGACCAACATCGACTAATCCAGGGGGATGGGGAACCATAAGGGGCAAGGTTCCGTAAAGACTTGGCTCCTCTGCTCTGAGTTGCCTCAATCTGTCTTGCCTTTGTTTCTCAGCCTCTTCTCATTGTAAATGGAAAGGGTATGGTGAGCTACGCAATGGACCCACCTGTCCAGGCTGCGTCTGTAACAGCTGACTGAAACTAGTCCTGGCAGGATACCCGGGAACTGTTCCAAAGGAATATGGGGTGGGACCGTAACTGGGTGGTAATGATTCAGGAATTGGGGTTTGAAAACCGCCATATGGAAATCCATAAGGTACGGGGGCTTGACCGTATGGCTGATAATGGAACAGTTGCGGAAGATAATAACCACTGCCCATGCTGTTAGCCGACGGTGGTCCAGGTGGTACCTGGTTAGCCGGTGGCATGCCAAACATGTGTGCAGCTTCTCCTTGTACATTTGGGGTCCATAACGGATTTCCCAATGGAGGATTCATGGGTAAATTCGGTCCATACAGTGGTGTTGGATGCAAATTCATGAACCCTGGTGCTTGCCAAGAAGCACGCGGCCAAGACGGGTCCCAATTGTTGAACAGTTGTTGGACAATGAAGTCGGGGTGTTGGGAAACATCTTCTGTGTTAGAGATGTTAGCTGGTTTAGGTGGTATGCGAGGTGGGTCACTCTGTGCAGCCGTGCTTGTGTTTTGGGGAATGTTGCTTGTGTTGTCAGACGACATGGACGATAGTAAGCAGGTAGTCTTGGAATTCTGTAAAGACCTGGACCAAAATAGATAGGATAGAATAAAGAAGAAACAGAGAGCAGGGAAACTGGACCGTTTACAGCCCGTCTAGACTATTGTTGGGGTCACTGACAACACCAACAAAGCTGAATTGAACGCTGTGAGGCGCTAGGAAGACTATATCGCTAGGTGACTTGAACGAATATAGCCAGAGGTGAAGGAGGTAAACACGGTGAGCGCTGAAGATAACCGTACGAACATAGGCTTTAAGAGGTAAAAGTGTTAATTCCAAGACTACTGATACAGACACAAGTACATCGTTTAAATACCGAAAGAGTGTTTGTACGAAACAAATGGCTGTAAATATTATATATACAATGTCGAAGCTTAAGCGAAGATGTTATCATGCTGTCAATATGACGGTGGTCGGCTATGTTGAATACGCTAATTGATGAAAAAGATTGTGAGGCACTCTATGGTCCTTACAAATTCTTGACAGGGTGTTGTTTGAGAGGTCGGTTTCCATGCCAGTGTCAGCGGTATCTTGCCAATCTCAGCATGGGTGAAAAAAGGCACTAGAATCCCAGACAGTTTGGACTGTACTAGCATTATGGACTGGGAATGACTTGAAGAGGAGGCTTGATGAACAAGGAGAGCTAGGTGGATAAGGCAGTTTGATTGGGATGTTGGTGTTGAGAAGGATGAGACAGATGAAGGTTCAAAACCAATTTGCATGGTCAGCATGCATTCCGCAGAGAAGGAAGCTGGGATTCCATCAGGTATGGCTTCAATGGAGAGATTGGATATACCAGCTGGAGTTGGCTTTGAACAAACTGGGCTGAATTCACTACACAGCTGGGAATTGGCACCCTCTGAGCACTCTTTGCTGAATTGGCGTAGAACAAGGTTCTTGCATCCATGGATTGGATTGTGAGCTGTCACTTAAATCAGCCAGCTTGGACTGTCTAGAAGAAGTTGTATGATACCACTGGGCTTAGTAGAGCAAGAATCCTTGAGCCTTGGATGCCATGGCTCATGTGCTCATGGGGGTCTCCAACATAATTCTCCGCACAGCTCCAAACCTTATTGATTTCCCCACATCTCTCTTCAGTTCAACATTGCTCAGTTCCTGAAATCTTCTATACTACCTCCAAGAACCAATTTTTGAAACTTATCCTCAAGCCAAGTTGCTTTAAAGTCACACCAGATATGTGGAACACTCTTCTGAATGTGATTGTTATCAATGATCTTGATGAGTGTGTCGTGTTACTGTTGCAGGAGGGACTTATAGTGGTGATTTGTGATGCCTTACCAGGGTGCTGTCTCATATTTGTTGTTTCTAGTTGTCCGGAGCCTTGAATCTGTTGAGCTTTTGACCATGCATCTTTCCTACTCTTCCTACAACATCTCCCTATTGGAGACTCAGCTGAATCCACTCAAGATATAACTACATACTTCCACCAACAGTTTGCCTGATTGCAGGACATACACCACATGCTGCAGCATTTTGAAGTGTCATGGCCACTGGCAGGCAAAGATATAATCCAAAATCTTATCAATTGAGCCTCTAGACAATTCACCTTTGCTTTCAACATCATGAACTATCTCTACAGTGATGACAACAATCCAGAGGATCGTTTAGAAGAGATTCTTTGTTATAGAGCTGGTAATCTTCCAGAGTCTCTATACTGGGAGGATCCCTCTAACACTGATGGGCTGCAATATGGCTCAATCACAATAATCAGGGCTCAACTATGTTTTCAAACAACTTCACTGACATAGTCATCTTTGGAGGTAATTTCAACAATGTCTCAGGTGATCAGGTCAATCTTGCCCGTTCTGAATTTTATGCATTCGGCACATCCCAACTTGTTCAAACAATTAGGATTCTGGTCAACACTGGTAAGTTGATGCTCTAGCATTCCCGATATTGATGAACATGTTTCAGTGAGGAAACAACTCTGGATCACAGTTCCTAGGATATTTGAAATCATTCCACCATCCATATCCAATATGCTCCTGGAATTGGCCACTTCCTTGGATATACATGTTGTCGACCTCTTATTTCTAATTGCATATCATTCTCTCAAAACTCACATTCCTCAATTTGTTGGCAGTACTTTGGCAGTACTCTGCCATGTTTACTTCTCCCTGAACCCTAGTATTTTCATTCCCCTTCATCAACACTAGTTGATGTCATTACATCTTCATGCTATTGCCAGTATACAGCAGACACCCCCCAAATGTTATCATTGAACATCAAGCATCATCACCCTAATAGTATTCACTGCCTGTACTGTATTTTGTTGTTAGCTGGCAGCCTAACACGAACATCTATAGTACCTTGCTACCAATGATAGACTCGCCTGATGCTATCTTCATTCCATGAAACATCAACCTTTAAACACCGCATCGTCCTCGTCCAGAGCCTGAAATTCAACGCTTCAGTGTTTACAAGTTGACAACAGAGACATGCATAAGCTGTGCAAACTATAAGAACTGTATCATGAATAGTCGCCGGAGTGTTGGAAGAAAGAGAGTGAACAAGTTAAAGTTGTGTGGTGTGTGTGTTCTCCAACCGATACATTGAGTAGTAGTGTCAGTGGAGTGTCGACCATTTATACCTGTATTGTCGTAATTAGCTACTCAGGTATTGGTACTTTGTTATCAGCAGTAGACTCACCCCATTGTTTCCAGCTTGCAAAGTTGTCCAACCTGTCCTTCAGTGCTTAGGAATCCCATTAAGAGAACCAAGACTTGAATGTCATGAAGGAGTGGTATCCATGTCTTTCGGCTTCTATACCAGCATGGTACAGCTCTAATGTTGCCACCATTGGATAACTTTGGTACAAGTTCCTCTTGAAGCCTTCAAGAGGGCAACATCAGAATCATTTGCCACAAAAATGAAAAGTTGAACATACCATTGATCTTGTATCAGCCCTCAAATATGCATACCCTACCTACTACCCATACTTGGAACCTTGGTTCCTTCTATGCAATGTGAGGCCCAGCACTGACAGCATTCCTCCTTGAGCTCTTTTTTCGTTCAACAGATCCAGCCACAGAAAGGTGCTTGAAGTATCTGAGAGTGGTATCACGAATGAGAGTTCTGGGTGGTAGCCAGGAGAGAGAAAAGAGACTGTGAATTTATGTAGCATTGGTGTATGTTCTCTCACAAGTCACTGGTTACCTCTAAGTGATAATGCAATGTTGGAGTATCATCAGTTTAAACCTGTAACATTATTAGCCAGCTTCAATGTCCGTTCCTTGTTGAATAGACCTGGAATAGACTTACCCAACATCTGTTGCTATCCTGATATCACTACCAGTACCCCAAAGGAATGTCTTGTTTGTTGGCCATCAAGGGCACTTCAGTGCTCCAGTTGTGGTGCTCTAAAAGGCTAAACACTCAGTAACCTTGCCTTTAGCTCAAAAACTTGAATGCAATAAAAAGGTACTAACTTGAAGAACAGAGCTTGGACACATACTACCCATCCTCCAAGCTTCGCTGCTTTCTATGCACGAGGACACCTAACACCGAAGCCAGTTCTTCAAGTTCTTGACTGCATGGAATATCTAAGAGCTTCAGCATGGTGATGAGCTGGGTAAGCAAAAAGTGAGATATTGTGTATGTCCTCTTGTGGGTATGCTAACATGGGTGTCCTGGAGTGTGAGATGAGACCCAGCACCCAACGCCAGTACTATTCCTCTTTTTTTTTTTTTTTTTTTTTTTTTTGATTCAATTTATTGTGTGGAAGTGCAAGTTAGGTACTTATGATGCATATACACTACTTTCTACCACTACTGGGCCCCATTTGCCCCTCTGAGGAGTAGAGATCCAAAAGCCCCACTGATGGATTACATCCCCTAGTGGTCCGGTGATACGCTGATTTTTATAACGCTTTAATTTCGAACACATTATGCATCTTTCTTTATTGTTATGCTATAAAAAGGGTTCTGAAGGACTAGTATGAGCCCTGAATAGCTAGTCATTGTCACTGGTACACGGGACTATGTCTTGCTAGCAGAGAACAGTTACACGGTACGCTGCACATTGGGTATCTGGCTGCTGCTATGATTATACTAGGGGTCTGCAATTCACAGACGCCTACCCGAAACCTGTAGGGGCTAATATAAGGTGGAACTTACCTTGTATAAGGTCACCGTGCTACTAGTTGGCATACTCAAGGGACATTTACGCTTTTATTACTTCTTCGTGACCTACTATAAGATAGAGAGGGCTTTGGGGGATCACCACAGCTTGATCGGAAATGACCGACAGCCCGGGGCAGACCTATCAGACTTGATATTCTGAAGCGTTCCTTTGGATTGGACAGGCAAAGCTGTTAAAATGGTGGCAACACCTGAAACGCTTAGCATGGAAGCAGATACAGTGGATATACCACTTATGAAAGGGTCCCATATGACTATGGAGACTTATAAAAGATGTGCCAGGTCTAGATAACGGATGACTGAGCATCATTGACGTGTGGACTGGTCGGAAACGACTATCATTGGTGGAAAAGCGCCTTGGCGCATAGAAAAGAAAATTTTAAACAGGCTAAACGCCAACCTGCAGGCACAGGATTCAACTCCTGAGTCTAAACATAGAAATTCCTATTTATTGGTCACACTTACACGACTTATATGGACGTTGTGACACTCTTATTTCCCTCATATGTATATTTCTTGTCATATTATCTCTGTTCCATCTCTGTTCCTCGTCGTTCCGTCTATTTTCTGACTTATATTACCTAAAATTCTTGTTTTCACTTCTTGGACAGTATATAAGCTACCTATCATGTAGGAGAGCGGGAGAAGAAGAAGGGAGATGCACTGCCTGCCCATATCTATAGATTGTATGTGGCTATCAAACGAATAGACCTCTGATTCAGTTGATCTATTGTTGATCTGTGTATTCAACTTCTACTTCATCAGGACGAGCCCTAGATCTAAAAGTCTAGTTGAGACCTGTATTGCAGACAAGAGCTTGAGTCGAGTTTGATAGAGACCAAGTGTATTGGCTTGTAATCTGTTGCATTTGGCATTGGTTGCATTGCATCTTTTATTAGAGATTGAACCTCGTACTAGATCGTCGGTTAAAGACCTTCTAGAAGCTTTTGACTATTTGTGTTGAGAGCTTTGTGATGTAGAGAGGCCCAGATCGATCATTGGAGAGTCGGTTGGATTCCTGCTTGCGCACACGTTGTTGATTCAGTTCTAGTAAGGACAATCCACTCAAGGCAGTATTAGGTTGCACCCAAGAAAGCTAGTATTAGCCCTTGGCATTGTTCATATAGCTTGTATAAGCCCAAACCCACATGTACATACCTTATTAAAAGGTGTATTATAACCTGCTCTAGTCTACTAGAAGCGTATTATCACTTGAACTATTAGTTTTGTGTGCAATTCTAAGCACAGCAACTCTGATCACGTCGAACCACACTTGCACACACTGTCCACAGTAGTGCTAGACCTATTATTAGCATCTATTACCTGGTTACTTTCGTACCAGGTTTAGTGGTCATTACCGGGATTTTCCAGTCCCGTTTTTGTTGGGCTCTCTGTGAAGTGTAGGTGATGCGATGCGAGCTTGCAGTGCACGTGTTGAGTTTATGTGTCAAAGGTCCCATCTTAGCTGGGATCCACCTCTGTAAGCAGTTGTCTCTGTGTATGGTCTTTAGCTGAGCTGAATGTGTCATCTCTCTTGGGATCGCCGTTTGAGGTTACAAGGTGGATTGCAGTGGGAAAGGAAGGAGGTGTTGTGAATTAATGTGAATATATGGGTGTTGTGGTTGATGTTTCTGGTTTCTGGTTTCTGTGTGACATAGTCATCATCTGCTCCTCAAGTTGATATTACCTCACCTGGTTTTGTATTGAGTCTTCTTGTTACCCTAATGAAGGTTAGTAGGTCTTCTGCATTTGCCGCCAGTTTGACCATTCGTGGTATGGACATACTTGCACACCCCAGCTTTCGGCACAGGGCCTGTCGTTCCCTCCTGAAGGCTGGGCATTCTAGTACAAAATGTGTTGCTGTCTCCCTGACTTGTTCACCTCCTATCAGACAGTGCCTGCAGTAGGAGAGCCAGCTTTCCCAATGTGGTACAGGTGTGCTCTCAGCATGATGTGCCCCTATTCCTCTTCAAGCTTTTCATCCCACTAGATCCATCAAACATGCACAAAATTTCCAAGAGCTGTATTGCAGACAAGGGTTCCACACAGTGACAAGGGAGTAGATAGCAAAAATTGAGATATCAATATCGTGCAGTCTCAGTATATGTCCTTCATAGCCTCAAGTCTTGCTAATATGTTCAAATTGTAGCCATAATGCACTGCAGTATCATCTAGGGTGTTTTGTTTGAATCTGTACCAGTGGCGGTATCAGTAGGATAGCAAATTGCCTTCCAGCCTTTTTCGGCCTTTTCAGCCTTTTTGACCTTTTGGCAGGTCGTGGGTCAAAAGGTCAAAAGGTGGCGTATTTATGGGATACATGGATATTACAACGTTGTAAACCTATCTAATGAAGTCGTAGGAAGCATGATTAGCAAATTTATTAACATAGAAGGCATTGAATGCGTCCAGAGAGTTGGAGAAGTGAAACTTCTCTGGGAGAAGCTCAAATCTGAAAACTGGAAGTAAATGAACAGGCCGTGCAATGGTATCAAGATGAACAACATCCAGTGTCCGCCGACCTGTCTGTAGGTCATATTCTGGTTCCACAACCTAGAAACCAGTCTCTTCATCTGGCTCATCCATTGATAGCGTGAACCATTCCATCAATGCACAAGAGTAGGACTTTTCCTCAAAATCCACAGAGAAGAACAGCTTGACTCGTCCCACTACCATACCAGCTATACCCGGTTTACTCTCATCAATGGCCACCAATGCAGTATCATGATGAGGGTACAATCTGAGCCAGTTTGGGTGAGAACGAATCCGCTCACAGTGCATACCACCGTCACCACAAGGGTCGCTCGGTGAGTAATACCGCACTACAGCGGAATAATAAACACAAATTGATCCATTGAAGAATTTGAAGTAGTTCCAAAGCTCACCCAAAGAGGATAGCGCCAATGTAGGATGCCACTGTGCATGTAGGAACTGGTAGAGTGCATCGGGAAGACGGGGTTCCTGCAGAGTGGCAGCAACATTGTGGATATTGCGAGACCATCCACATGCTAATAGAAAGTCAGTATCCTGTTACACATAATCATATGGATTTCTTACCATACTCCACAGCGAGTACCACTGACGAACAGATGGGCGGTCCACGCGATGGACCACAGTCCACTTTGTCATCATCCAAGTCATGTGTATGTGATATTTCTGGTAAAGTACCAGAATTAAGTGCACAAGTATACCATGCAATGGTACCTTGAAGCATCCCTCGCTCCTTGAACTTCTGGCAGAGTACAGCCATCTTATCGAGCCGTGAGATGGTTCTCATCATCTGGGGGAGAGGTTCGTTTTGACTGGAACAACGCCATGGTTCCTTAACAGCTTTAATATGTTTCGATTCAGTAATCGATGAATCAAGACCATTCAGAGAGCCAAACATCTGGATACCATCAGCGTAATGTATGAGCGAGTGTTGATGTGGTAGAGACAGATCCATTCGCACACCCTTTTCGATGAAGACTGTGCAATACTCGTAAAAGTGAGAGAGGTGTTGGTCAAAGTGCTGCAGTTTGACTGATGTGATGATGTTCTTGCATGCAATATAACAGACTTCCATGAACACTGATAGACACTGAACCATTTTAGGCGGGACATGACCAGCAATTGCACCTGGATTTGTGATTAACCCAAGCCATTTATATGTGAAAAAAGGTGGGCAAACCTTCATCAACACCTTTGAGTCGTCACCAGTCCATTGGTTGAAATCTTGATCATCAGGAAACCAGTGGATCCCTGGTAGGATGGAACTGCTGATATTCTACAACAGGTAAATGTTAGAGATGCTTCTGAAGTTGGTGTAATGCATAATGAGCACAAACTGGTGATCAATGTCCTTGATTATGGTGTTGCCCCTTGTTTCACCATACTGTAAGTGAAGCCACTGATTCACCCAGGTCACAAGATGATCTTTAAAGGTTCCTTTGATCACTTGGTGTAGTAGGTCCGGGGAAAGGAGCTTGTGAATATCTGCCCATGGAAATTGATGTGTAAATGGCTATCATAAAAAACAGGTCAGTGGGAACCAGAAGACGTGTGTAGGCTAACGTACCAGCACATTGCCCCGATACCCATATTCATCCCACAAGATGCCAGGATCAAAGATCTCAGGCATGTATTCACGACTTGTGCGAGTACGCGGTGTGAGGGTACCAGAACGAAATCGCTGAAAAACAGTCATTTTGACACTAATTGTTGTGTTCGGAATCACACTAGTACATCATACTAAGTACTATATGGACTTGGTATCACTGCTAGGAGCCTAGTAGTGCTCATATGACGAGGAATAAGATAGGCATGCACTGCGTAGTGAATACTAGCTGCGCGTGCATAGACATTGATGTCGTCGTTAGCCCTATATGATTGCACTAGGGTATGCATCGAAACCTGTAGACTGTATCTATACTCTATTACCAGGCTGGAACCTTACGAGGACATGCTACTGTACATGGTAGACTTCCTAGTAGGTCATATGGCTACACTACACTTGCGCTATGGGACATATGAGATGGGATAGTGAACAAGGACCAACTATGACAGCGTAGAAGGACCCTAGGGGATGAATCAGAGCTATATACCAAATATGGTAGAAGCTGGAGGTGCGAGTCACCTTCGAGAGCAGAGTTACCTGGATTAGAAATGTCCGAGTAACCGGGTCATCAATACGAGGACCATATGGGGGCTTAACAGCTTTCCCATATCGATCGGAATATCCCTCGAGCTTTGAGTTGGGATTCCTACTGCTAGTACAGACACTAGCGAGGGACATATAGTCCTATAACAAGGGAACAGATAGGATTCTGTGCCAGGACTGTCCTAGGACATAGAAAATATAATATAGAACTACAAGGGCACAGAGCCTACCTTCCTCGGATACGAATCTGAAGCGTTTCGGTCGAGATCGGACTCCTAGCAAGTTCTGAGTGGAATAACTATGTCCTAGCACCGATATCCAAAACGTACCATGTGGAACAGCGCCTCCACACGCCACTTCCTAGCAACCAAAAAGTAATATTACTTGCAGTCCTGCAAAATAATGTCGAATTCCGACCAATATATATCCAAACCTTCCTTTTCTGGTAGATACTTACTTCATATGGACAGAATCCTCTCCTCGTTCTCATTTTCTTGCATAGTTACTATTACTTTATTGTGTCCACTTTCACTTATATGTAAAATATGTACGCTTGCGGGTATATAAGCAGCAGGGTTTCCCCTAGGAAGCTCTCAAGCAATTACCCCGCTATATACATAGCACTAGTGCACCAATAGCAGAGTTCTTGTCTTCTATTGTTGACCATAGAGGCGACGTGCGCTTAGAAAATAACTTAGAAAATAAAACCTTGAAAAGCCCTTCTCTATATTGAACTAGAGTTGTGAAATTAGAACTTTGAGATACCCATAGGACAGAGCTAGTTCATCTAGACTCTTTGGATAGGATTGATTGTTTCAGGACTAGTGTGGAGCCCCACTAGATCCCTTTTCACTTGGTGTGGAGCCCCACCAGTGATCGTTAAAGCTTAGTGTGGAGCTCCACTAGCTTATAGGTGGCCTGGTTGTTGTGCTAGTTCAACTAGTGTAACCAGTGCCTTTCATAGGAACAATAGGTCTTTACCCTTGTCAGGTTCGATAGGTTATTTTGTGTCATAGGAACGTATAGGAATAGTTATAGATAGGTTTATAGGTTGGCTCGCGTTGTCTTGATCATATCGAGGCTATATTATCATATTACATTGTTTCATTCATCGCTCGTACACTTCCTTTGTGTCCTAGTGATTTGTAGACGTTCAACTAGTGTGCTAGTTGATTTCTTGTGTCGATTGTATGGATCCTTTGATAACGTCGAACCCCGCTCGCACAACTTGGCATATATATTTCGCTTGTTCACAAGTGTTTTATAAGCCTCACAGCGGTAATGCCAAATCGTCATCCAGTCTGGAAGGCTTTGCCTGACACCTGGAAGGCAGTTAGAAATGGACAAGTTTGAATATTGTAGCGGCTTACTTGCAGCACCAGCCCTGAACAATACCTGCAAGCCAGACTTGCTCCGGATAATTGGCAATGTAAGGCCCTAGCTCCCAAATTGCATGACGGTAGTGTCCATTAGGACACATGACGACTTCAGGTATCTCCATCCCTGACTTCAGTGGTTCCAGAGCCTTGGCCAGGCATATGTGATACAGCTGCCGATAGAATGTCTGGTACACTGCACTCTTACATTCGTTCTTTGGAACTACACCACATTCAGTAGATAGTCAAAACATCAAGATAAAGAATGACTTACCCTTCGGTATTGGTAAGAAAATATACGGCCGAACACCTTCTCCATGTGATTGACATGCAATATTCGAGATGTTTCCAGGAGAAATGTAACCAGGGTGGAATTCCTGATGCCCTGTTGCAACCAAAACTGTTGTCTTATCTGAGCCGCAGACAGTAGTAACAAGCATGGCACCTCTTGATGAGGCCCATGTTTGGGGGTTCTGTGCAAGATTATCCTAGTAAAAGACTTCTGAGCGATGATGAAGTACCACACAAGAAAGTCATACCGCTTTTTTCCATGCCCAGGTACCAGACATCAAGTTTGACCACATGCATGTTCCTTTTGAGTTATACTGCTTGTACGGTGTGTAGTTGAAGTGCCCATTGAACTCCTTGGTCCCAAGTTGCTCAAGAAGAACATTTCACGCATTCCATGTGAAGAACGTGTAGTCTTTGTCCATCCATTGTGGTGCGTTCTCATCAGCAAAAACCGTAAGAGGTCATAGCTGGAAATGGTAGCATATATCGCCCACTGCTCATTACTTACAGGTAGTCAAAAGGTATAAGAGTAATACGAGCATGTAATAACAATGTATATAGCCCTTCATTATTGTAGTATGGTGATATTACCCTGTTATCACCTTGTGTTACCGTAGTAGAGGGTTATTACCCTGATGCAGCACACGTGATAACAGGGTAGTATCAGGGTTATAACACCCTTGCTACAGTAATACAAGGTGATAAGGGTCTGGTACTATAGCATTGCAATATAAATGCTAAAATCCATTATGAAATCACACTACAGTAGTATAGAATTATACTAGGGAGATTACAAGTAGCATAGAATATATCACGTACCCACATTTATTCCTCTATCTACATATCTGGCTATTGATCAGAGTTGATCTGGGCTGGTGCACTGACCCCACTGGACCACATTTGCCCATGATGATCATGGTATTGGCTACTTTTGAATAGAGCTGGATATGTACAAGTCTGTAAATTAGTGTAATGTGTTCCAGGAGAGCAGGAGTTTGTTACAGTGGCAGAAGCAGATTCCCTCTGATATACCTTATTGGAACATGTCCATATGGAGTGGATAAGAAAACTTAGAGGTGGCATTATGTGGAGGAACAGTGTTGAGCGATGAGGAGCTCAGGAGGACCCTGCCAGGCCTCTGATTGGTGGAAAAGCACTTGGCACATGGAAAAGAAAATTTTATAAAGGCTAAACGCCTACCTGCTGGCCAGGATTCAACTCCTGTACCTTAAAATAGAGTGTTACCACTCACCAGTTATGCTATTTGTGCCATATATGGACGTTGTGACCTATAGATCTCCCTGATATGTATATCTTCTCGTTATATCTCTCTCCCGGCTCTGTTTCATCTCTTTTGCGTCTTGTTCCGCAGTTATTCCAACTCAGATTACCTATTATTTAGTTTATTCACCTTGGACAGTATAAAAAGGACACCAAATGTACGGGGACTGCAGAGGATTCTGCCCCCCACTTGCACATTACGAGTTGTATGTGGTTATCGTACGAATAGATTGCTATTGTCCAATCAGAACTCTACCCAAGTCAGGCCCTAGCCTTATTGAGAAGACTAGTTGAGATCTTACTGCAGACAAGAACTTGAGAGGTCACAATAAAGACCAAGTTGTTGGCTTTGTGTATTGCTCTACACTTCTCCTATTAGTGAAACTTTATACTAGTTTGTCTTGGTGGTGTTCTGGAAGTGTTTTAACCAGTTGGGTTACACTTTAGCATTGTAGAGAAGGCCTCAGTTTTGGTAATTGAGCTTCCTTGCTTGCATGCTTTATAGAAGACAGTTTTGGTAGCTGTTCTCCAGCAGTTGTGCTGTATTTTTACCTTAGAGAGAGTCAGATCACTTAAGGCATTTTAGATCGAACCAAGATCAGCTTCATATAGCCCTTAGCGCCTTATTTCCGAGCTTATAGAAGCAAGGACAACCCTATTATGCATCTATACAGGTGTACTTTCCTAGAACTTCGATGAATAGAAGTGATTTTACCCCTCTTGAGACCAAGCTTGAGTAGATATCTCTAAGTGCGCCAACTCTGATCATGCTGAACCACACTTGCACAACTACGCCATAGTAGAGTGCTTTTGTACACTGAGAGCAGTCATAGTATTAGGTGATTTCACCGAAACTAAGTGGTATTAACGTTGTCCACTTGTTTCACGAGGTCTTCCTAGCCACCTATTGAAACAGACTGCTTCCCGGTGCCCATTTCTGCAGCACCAGTTGCAAATCTCCCTTTCATGGGCCCCATCATGTTGTCGGTGCTCTGTCGAGCCATAGCCAAAGCACTTGCCATTCATCAGGCAAAGCCAGTCTGTGCGGATACAGTTGGTGTCGATGTCCATGATGTTGGGGTCACATGTTGGAAATGTTGGTGCTGGTGTAGCGGCAGGAAAGGGTGAGATGCGTGGGGGGTTGGGGAGTTGGTGGTTGCTCCAGAAGGGTTGTGGACCTTGGGGTCAAGCTGGTGTGTCCAGACGCTTTTCAGGGTCGTATTGGCGAAAGTGGTTGTCAACCTCAATTGACGTCTGGACCAACTCGTCGAAGGTCTTGGTGCTACCTCCCAATGGCAAGGACCAACTTGTTGTGGAACATACAACTGAGGTTATCATAGAACCGGTCACAAAGGACCTCTGTAGAGTAGCCGGTGCTTGGTGTCCTCCTTCTTGTCTACGCTCTCAAAGCAGAGCTTAAAAGCTGCCTCGAACGTGGCCCAGTTGTCACCAAATATAGGCCTTCCCAACAAGTACTCCTCCATGTAGGGAGTAGCCCAGAGAGCTGCATCCTTTGTCATGAAAGACAGTGCTGTACTAATCCACACCCAGTCATTGCAGTAGTACTGTCCATCTCCCTCTTGGAGTTCCATCCATAGACTGAGAATGCAGCTAGGAAGTGGTGAGCATCACTGCTGTCTCCATCTCCTGTGAACACCGCCGGCTTCTCAGAGTGACTTCGCTGGTCTGCTTTGGACGACATCTGGCTGGTGAGCAGGGCCACCAAGTCGGTGAGCGCCTTCTGGCTAGCAAGCAGCGCCTGCAGCAGGGTCTCATTCTGGGATTGTGCAGGAGGTGCGTTATCAGACATGGCAGGGAATAAGCAGGGGTCTTTGTAGATGTTGTCGGCCCAGTCTAATGGATTGTGCAGTCGGTTTGGGCAGGGGCTGGTGTCACAGTTCCACCAATAGTTGTCGTCATGGAGATGGTTGTCATGTTGGTTATCAGTGTTGTAGGAGTGTGTACAGGAGGAACAGTCAAAAGGGGGTGGGGGTGTAACAGTTGCTGTGTCTGCCAGGGTGTACCTTGAACAAGGTTGACGCTACCAGGTCAACGGTGTTCAATGAGATCTTGACCTAATGTGAGTGTGGACCAACCACCTCTCTACAGATAGTGGTGTTGAGCAATGATGATAAGGGAAAAGGGAGTGATCCAGCATAGGCACAAGGCACTATACGACGTTGAGCAGGCAGGCACAAGGCAGATACTAGCCCAAATGACCAAGAGGTCAAGATGGGGAACTAGGCATCTACAACTATGGTTTATATGTGACGAGTCTGTCTTGGTGAGAATTGTACAAGTAAGCAATCAGAATGATACGGAAAGATGTAGAACAATGGAAGAATGATGTAGAATGTTCTGGTGGATGAGAGGCTGTACACGATATAAGTGGAAAATGATAAGATGAAGATAAGAAAATAGATAAGGGGACTTAGAGAAATGAAAGGAAAAAGCTACGCTCCATCACAGGGGGGTTGCAGGATAGTGACATTGATAATCCTGCTGGGGCCAAACAGGCTACAGGCAATAGGGCAGGGGTCAATGAGGTGAGTCTTAGGCATCTACATTCGTACAAGATGGTACGTGTTTCTTCCTGCCGTTCAAAGTTCTCAGTGCTTACATTTAAACAGTCCTATCAGCGTATTGGAGATTGTAGGACAACAATAGGCCAAATATCTGCAGGTGTTGTGAAAGACTTCCTTAAACATGATCCACAGTTTGTGGACAAGCCTGATTCTGTTAAGCAGTACTGTTCTTGGGCGTTACAAGATGACAGGCCTGCACTCTATTCTAGCCCAACACCATTCAGTTGTACAGCCTGCAAAGGCAAACTGGGCTACTAGGTGCGTAACTTGGGTATCATAATTCTTATAGTTGCTGATTTTCTGCAGTATACTGATGGTCTGTTCGAATCAGTTTTCATTGTTGAAGTGATGAAAAAGGTCTCAGCCTCTGTCAAGTCATCCAAAATCAACTTTGGCAAACCCACTGGTGGTGTTGCTATGGTTGCAGCTGCTGTACGTGACTTTTTTTGTCAAGTTCCTACTATATTGACTCTAGCCCATAGGTCGATCACCCTTTCCGACATTTCGAGGCAAACAGCATCAACTCTACTGTTGCCATGGTGCCATTCACAGCAGGAATGTTTTCAACAACCATCGGTGGATATGTCAAATATCTCAGTAACTTTAGTGACAATTGGTGGAATCATCTCCGAGAGCTGTATGATTTCGAGCCTACTATCCCACTCCACCCACTGACACTACAAATACATTGGGACCTGGATGGCGCCGCCTTCACATACCTCCTAGTCCAGTCAAAGCCAAGTGATTTGGGACATATTTTCTGATTTCACACTGTTTTTTGCTTTTCAGCCCCATGTAAGGAACAGCACAGGTTAGCCGGGTCACGGCCAGTTTACGGGTTTCCCCGCTGGCAGGTACGGGTACGGGTTGCCGCTCTTACACCCGGCAAACCCGGTGGGCCTGGCAGCATTATGACTTTCACATCAATGTCCAAGCTACAGCTCACTACATGTTTATAGGTAGCTTAGTTTCGTCAAAGTAAAAGGGCCTTAGAAAGTTAGAATATACATGATTCATCTACTAGCTAATCAGGTGATCCAGGATTGCGCTTCAAATTTGAAACATTGTCACCCTTTGTCACAGATTTTGAATGACTCCTTTCTTCCCCTTTCCTATCAACACTATCATGGCAAAAGCAAAGTCAAAGGCGCGTTCGACAATGATATATTAAAGGCATCTCGTCCTCGCAAGCTTTCATTGATAGGCACAACAAGCCAAGATCAACAACCAGCAGACTGGGCCAAGGGTGTCAGAGGCACCAGCACAAAGGAAAAAGGGGTATCCCCACCCACAGGTACACTCAATAGCAATCAGCAACCATTTTTCATAAAATAACTGATAATCTTGTTAGCTTCATCATCAAAAACAAAGAGTAATAGTGGTAAAGGAAAGGCAAAGACTATATGAGAACCCAGTCCCTCGAAACCATTGAAGCGCAAGCATGCCATCATTGAATCAGACGCAGAGGAAGACAACGCAGACACTACTGAGGTATCTGTCAAGCATCCAAAGAAGAAGAAGAAAGTCAAGGACACACCTCGACCAGCATCTGTACAAGTTATCAATGTAGACGACAACAATGACAGTGACAGTGAAGACAATGTCAAGACATCAAAAGTTGAGCCCAAGAAAGCTGAAACTCCTAAGGAAATACTTGGTCAGTCTCAATCTCATCCAAGAACTCAGATACCCGCTTACCAGCCTCCAAGAGCGACATTTGAAAGGTTGGAAGTCCCCAATCTATGGCTTCTATGAAAAGCCTTTCTATGAAGAGTGTGGGCCACTTAAACAACCAACACATACCTTTCGTTGCACTGCCTGCAAGCTAGATGTCCGTCGCTACCAGGACACAGCCGACGCAAACTCTCTCAGCAACCTCAGAAAGCATGTGATACACTGCTGTGGGGGTCAAGCTGTCAAAGCCATTATAGACTCTGGAGAGACACCTGATAAGGTTCAAGCTAAGGTGGGGGATAAGAAAGGAGTCAACCTTGATATAAAAGGTCTCTTTGATAATCAAAGGAAGGCAGGTATTTGAACATACTCAGCAATACAACATACACCTGCTCAAACACGGTACATTAGATCATGAGCACTCGAGCATGATCAAAGCACTCACCAAGGACATAGTATTGAATGTGTCTGCTGGGTCTCCGAGAATTGTAGGCCATTTGAAGTTGTTGCTGACTGTGGGTTCCTCAACCTAATGAAGACCAGATGTCCACATTATTGGCTGCCACATCCTATGGTTGTATTGCGAGACACCAAGACAGCTTTTGCCCAAACCCGTAAAAGGATCTTGAAAATGTTGTGTGTAAGTCTATTACTTCATACCACAGCATGACAAAACTCACCAATACAATAGGAATATCAGGGAGACATCCACTTCACGACTGATGCCTGGACCTCGGGCAATCACAAGTCGTTTGTGGCTATTACAGCTCACATTATCCTCAAAGGACAGCAAACAACCATCTTGTTGGACTTCCTGGAGCTTGCAAAGGTATCTGGACCTCTGAATGGTTGAATAATGACTGATTGTAGTTCCCTGAAGTCGCATACAGGCATAACACTTACGCAAGAGTTTGCCAAGGTGCTAAAGGCATTTGGAATCGGGAATAAGGTCAGTTCAGACTGCAACTTCAAGATGTATCATTCACGCACCACATCAAAGATCCTTTGTATCACTGGCGACAATGCTACCAACAACGATGCCATGATTGACCCCCTCCCTCTTCTCAAAACCTACCCCAGACAGAAGCATCATGTACGATGCTTCGCTCATACCATCAATCTTGTTGTGAAATCATTCTTGCAGCTGTTTGATTCATCAAAAGAGGAGGACCAGGATAATATCATCTGGAAGTTAGCTGAGGGACAGGATATTTCTGATGAGCTAGAGCTGGATGAAGTTGAAGTTAGGACATTGAGACAGGAGTTGGCGAAATTTGAGAAGGATAAAAAGTCACAAAGGAAAAGCAATGAGACCGAGGATGATATTGAGGAAGAAGAGGTGCTGGACGCCAAGTCACTGCTTGACAACGTCGAGGCTGTTGACCTCAAGACAGAGATAGTGCCTATATGACAAGCGCTACATAAGGTAAATTTCAAATTGTACCATTCCAAGAAATTCTCTAATTGGTTGCCACTAGATCCACACAATCTCCTTCAAAGTCACTCCGTCACCAAACTACTACCTGCCTGGCGTGCCCTCCTTGCTGAAAGAGGCCTTTCCATCTGCATCATCCCACGGGATGTACGCACACGTTGGAACTCGACCTACACCATGCTGGAATTTGCCTTGCAATACCGAGATGCCATCAACGCATTCACGTCAGATGTGGAGAACAAGTTATGGGACTGGGAACTGTGGAAGACTGAATGGGAGGTATTGGATAGTCTGAAGGATACACTGAAGGTGTGTGTTAGATTGTTCAATGTTTACAATGCTGATTCCTTGTAGGTTCTCAAGCAGGCCACTTCTCAAGCAGGCCACTGACTTGTTCTCCTCTCGTTCACCGACAGTTGCTGATGTCATCCCTGTAATCGACAAAATTGATCGTTTTGTTGCTAGTCACATTGTTGAGACCCGTACCAAGGCTGGCGTCACCAGAATTCAAGTCTCGGAAGCACTCAAAACCAGGCTTTTGGCAGCAAAGAAAATGCTCAACAGATACTACACACTAACAGACGCATCAAGCATGTACAGAATTGCAATGGGTAAGTGCTTGTTATGTTGTTCCCAACATCTTTGTTATTGAATCCCCATTGTCAGTGCTGGATCCTTGACGGAAACTGGAGTATTTCAAGGCGCAAGGGTGGGAGCGTGCATGGATAGATGAGGCTGACCAGATAGTGAACAAACATTATATGGATCACTATCATACCTGGGTCGACTTACTCGAGAAGAAGACAGAGAACATTCAGGAAGATCATCTGTTTCAACTATTAAGTCTCTACATCCATAGATACACATCTGTTTCTGCACCCTTTTTCAATTAAACTTGGACAATCTAAAAGATATTTTTTTTTTGCATTATAAATACCAACTTATCTTCAGGTAAATGTTTTGTACAAAGGGTTAGATAGGCATATCAAGAACCAAAATCAAGCAATATATTTTAAAAAAAGGCAGATTCAAAAGGTCAGCATTATAAAAAGCAAGGCATAACATAGTGAAATTGAAGGTTTGTCAAAAGGGATATAAGATATCAGTGTTCCAAGAACCAAATCAGGAAAGCAAAGGTGGTTTGTAAAAAGATAGGCATGAAGATAGGAAGATGACCAATTTGTAAAAAGGTGAACTTGGAGTTTTGTCGATTTGTAAAAAGAAGGAATCTTGAGCATGGGCAATTTGTAAAAAGGTGAAGCTGGGAGTATGAGTGATTTGTAAAAAGGTAAAGCCGGGGTATAGGTAGTTTGTAAAAAGGTGAAGAGGATGTACTTTGGGTTATTGAAAAGGTTTCCAACTGGGAGCAGACCAATCCTCAACCACCTCCACCCAGTCAGAAGCCTCCACCATCTAGTTGAGAAAGCCAGAAGAGGCCTCCATCATCTGCTGGCCGACCTCTATTGTCAACTCAGCCAAGTTCAACCTGTAAACCATGTTCAAGCCAAAGACTGCCTTCATCCACTCAGCCTAGTGGTAGTTCAAGTAGGGAACAGTTGCAATTTACCATCGACACAAGGCCAACCAAGAGAATCTGACAGTGAGCTCCTGGCCTCTTCATCCAGCATTGCCTATGCCTTTTTACAAATTGCTCATACTCTGGCTTCACCATTTTACAAACCACCGCTTCACCTTTTTACAAATTGCCCATGCTCAAGATTCCTCCTTTTTACAAATCGACAAAACTCCAAGTTCACCTTTTTACAAATTGGTCATCTTCCTATCTTCATGCCCATCTTTTTACAAACCACCTTTGCTTTCCTGATTTGGTTCTTGGAACACTGATATCTTATATCCCTTTTGACAAACCTTCAATTTCACTATGTTATGCCTTGCTTTTTATAAAATGCTGACCTTTTGAATCTGTCTTTTTTTAAAATATATTGCTTGGTTTTGGTTCTTGATATGCCTATCTAACCCTTTGAAAACATTTACCTGAAGATAAGTTGGTATTTAATGCAAAAAAATGTCTTTTAGATTGTCCAAGTTTAATTGAAAAGGGGTGGTAAATCAACTGCCATACAAAGTGTCTAATCCCAGGATTCTCCAGAATACACTCATAGGAACCCTCTTCCAACTTGTACTGTACTCATCTGCCAGTCCTCTCACCAAAACATCATTGACATAAGGTATGGTAATTTCAGGTATTTCATCTCAGAAAATATAGCATACATCGTCATGAAATATGGGAACAGAATTTGTCCATCTCATAGGTAATTTCACTAGTCTATGCAGACCAAATGGAGTTTAGAACATTGTCAAATCTCTAGATTCAGGATCTATTTCCCTTTCATTGTAACCAACCCAGATATCCAGCAGTCCTATACAAGCTCTACCAGCAAAATTACTAGCAACTTCAGTCATAGCTGGAGGTATACCAGAATACTGTATAGTAACCTTGTTTAGTGGTTCAAGACTGGATGATCTGAAGGCTCTTGCCATCTTTCTTTATGACAGTAAACCATTTCAATTGGTAAGACAAACAAGAAGGTTCGTAAACCCCTGCACTGATTTTATCTTTAATGATACAATATACTTCATTCCTGATGCCTGGTGGTAAAGGTATGTCTTTTTCCACCCAGGGGACATGTGGTAATACCGGGAATTTTACTGGTGGGAAGAAGTCCATACAGAAGTTTCCTCCTTCACTAGCATTCCATGCAAATGCCATCTCTTGTCCTTTCATCATAGCAGGTATGAGTTTTATTTCTTCTGGCCATATCTGACCTGTTTCTAAGTTGTTCTCGTTAATTTCACTACGTTCTTTGGTATAGTGTTCACCAGGAATAAATTCTGGTGGATTGGTAGGTAGTACTGGCATTCCTTCTAATGGATCCCTGGTAATATGACATTTAACATGGAATTCTTCCAGTAAAGTAGCTTTGACAGGTCATACTTCCTTTGCCACTGGCTTGTATTTGCCGAAAACATCATACACATCCTCAATAGCTTCTGTCTGACTTTGTCCAAGGTCATATAAATTCATGGTAGGCATCTGATTATTCACTTCATATAGGTATTCACCGCACACACTCTTTCTGGAGCTCCTGGCATGATCCTCAAGCAGTAAATTAACTTGATCAACCATTACTTTGAAGTCTCTACCCTCCAATCAAGTGAGATTACTTTCTAAGAGGTGTTCTAACCTCTGTTCTAGGTGCTCTTGCACTTCAGGGGTCTTTCTAGCCACCTGAGTATATATCTCAGCCAATTTATCTTTTCTAAATTTTCCATTTCCTGCAACCAAGTACGATTCTACAGTGATTTCACCCCTTTCATCAGCTACAATCTCCAGTGCAACCTCTCCCTAATCTTCTAACAGTTCATTGAGGTAGTCTGAAAATTTGTGTCTGCTTGCACATCATCTCATTTTGACCAACAGAAGGATGTTCACTAGGTGTTAAACCTCTGTCATTGTCCTTTTCCATCTGAATCTTATGTCCTGTGTTAGGACAGGTCAAGGTAAGCTCCAGGCTTCTATCCCTAGCTCCTTTAGTTTCTGTACATGTTAACAACTCAAAGGGCCTTCCAATCAATGGTTGATAAGGTGCCTTTTCTACTACATGTAACTGCGCATGGAATTGTAGATTACCAATTTCCATGAGTATGTTTCTAGCTAGTCCAAGGGTTTGATTCAGACTGCCATTAGTACTTTGCATATGCAATACAGTAGACGGATCCCATTCAATCCCTCTTCCAACAGCTTGCTTCTTATCGATGCACAGTATCATAGAACCCATATCCAATATTCCTTCAATTGGATCTGGATGTCTATTCAACCTTGGGAATATGCATCTAAGATCTTCGGATGGTGCAGCTACCAAGATGATCTTTTTCCCTTCTGAGTTGGTCTCATTGAGGTAAAATTCAATGATGTCCCGATGTACAATGGTCCCAGCAGGCATTTCATCTGTCTCCTTCTCAAGAATATCAAAGAATGTCTTGAAAGTATCATCTGGATAGCACAATTCTGATGTGTTCACTATGAAGTCACTGCTATCAAGATCTTGCAGTACTTCAGTTGTCATAGTAAACACTTGGGTCTGGGGTAACTCAGCATAGAACAATGAGATAGGCTTTTTATTCACATTCCTAAACCTGGATTTATGAGCCAACAATTTACAGACTGATGGAGCTAGTGTTAACAGCTCCTCCAAAGGTATAGTAGCTCCAGTATACAGATATCCTTCCAATACAGCTGCTTCTAAGCTTGAAACAGTAGTCTCCTCACTTTTCAAAGTGATTTTACTTTGGCTGATAGGTTTTATCACTGCACCACGCTTAACTTCAGGTTTTGCCAACTCTGCCACTTGATCCTGACAATGTGCCATCCCCTTCTCCACTACATGTTCCTTAAAAATATGTGGACGGTCTAATGGTTCCACATCATCAAATGGTCTGTCATGCTCTAGGTCATTGAAGCAAACAGTTTCATTAGCTGTCTCTCTATTCTTTCCAGTCGTACTGGTTCTCTCATTATTTTTATTCTTTTGGCTTTGATTTTTATAGGTATTTTCACCCTCTACAGTAGGACCTTTATGTCTAGCTTTCTCAGCTCTACTCAATGTTGGAAGTTCTATTTGTGGCATGGACCTTTTAGTTTTGTTACCCTCAGGGGCCTTTGTTTTTGTTGATCTGTCCTGATTGATGAGCTCCATCACTGGGCTTTCTAGTTTTTTGACTCATCTGCAGATCTAGTGACATATTGATCAATCACTAGATTAGCAAACAACTTCAAGTCCAATTCACTAGTAAAACTCCTAGCATTGCTGCCACTAAGCTCTCGATAGTATTCCTCCATAGGATCATCATCGCTCTGGAACATAAAGCTATTGGCATTCCTATCCCATTCTTTAGCTTTGATGTATTCATTTAGTCTTTGTATATCTGATTAGGTCCAGGCTTGGGGAATCTGCTACCATCTTTCATCATCATGGTTCGAGTAGACTG